>PVLA01007536.1:0-103395 GCA_004027455.1 Hydrochoerus hydrochaeris | reverse complement strand
CTTTGATTTACTTTGTTACTTTTTAGTCTCCCCATTTTTCTCAATTTTTCTTCTTTCTTTTTAAACATGCTTTTCTCTGTTATCTTATCTCCCAGAACTTTCTCTACCTTTACTAAATCTTTGTATTCCTGGGTTACTGAAAGCGTATAAAACTTGCTAAACAAATGTAGCACTCCACTAACTCTAAATTATGTATCAACATACGATTGATTCTCTGGATGTTAGTATTGCTGGCAGCTGTTCTCTCCTTGTAATTCAGTGCTGGGAAGAAATCGTTATTTTTTGAATAAACTGAGTGGGTGTCTGTGCACTAAATCTCACCCAAAGCTAGAGGCACATCACAGGGAGAAATGCACTTACTACAGAGATCTCTACTATAGCGGCAGAGCTTGCAACCCTACTGATAGGCAACATTCAACCAAATACAAGAATCTTGAGAAAAAAAAGCAAAATGATGCCTCAAAATTTGATTAATGTCCAAGAGATCATATGATGAGCACCATAGTGCAAGGAAATCTCAGGTAAATCCCTCAAAAGCCAAACGTTTGAAGAGATCTGAGAAGAATACATGAAGAAATTACCAAGATACTCCATGAGCTCAAAGAGGATATAAGCAGTAAAAGATTTTATTAATAAGTTTATCAATGAGATTAAAGAAGACACAAAAACTGACTGAATTAAAGATAATAACGAGGAATATTAATGACCACTTTAGTAAAGAACTACTGATTCATCCCGGCAGGTGGCACACTTGTGTAATCCCAGCACTTGGGGAACTGAGACAGGAGAATTGCCATGAATTCAAGGCAAGCCTGGGCTACATAAGTGAGTTCAAGTCCAAAACAAACAAACATACAGACAAAAAAAAAAGAGAGAAAGAGAGCTACATATTCTAGCCAAGTGAGGTGGTTCAAGCCTCTAATCCAGCTTCCAGGAGGCTGAGGAAAGCAGATGGAGGCTGAAACTCAACCTTGGCAGCACAATAACTGATAAAGACAAAATTTAAAAAATAATAATAAATAAAAAACTAATATAAAGGGCTGGAGATGAAACTCACTGTGAAGGCCCTGAGTTTCATGTTAGTACCAAAAAAATAGTGGTTATGGAAAGGAATCAAGCAGAAATTCTGGGAATGCAAAACATAATGGAAAGCCACACCTGTAGATAATATCATGGAGAAAGTATCAGGATCTGAGGACAATAATAGTGTCACTGATACTTTGGTACTCGCCAATAGTTGCTTTTGGAAAACACAGGTATCAAAAACAAACTGTTTCAGCTGAAACGGTGTAGCAAATTACAAGAGAGTCAACACCAGTACGTCCTAGCTTATGGGTGAATTACTGAACAAATGATGGATAAGAGAATAAAATTTGCATCAAAATGTGTCAAGTACCAACTTCAGTAAGTTTAAAAGTATTTGCATACCAGTGATGACTATAGTAGATCACTTACTCAGTGATACTAAAAACAAAAATCCATGAAAGGTGGATATGAGTGCTAGATGAAACTAAAAGGTCAAGCCAATGAATTACCTTGTCAAGGAAGTGTTGGAAAAGGAAACTAAGGTTATAAAAATCTATTAGCAAAAACTGTTGCATACAATATTCTAAATCTAGAAACCGTATTGAACACTCAAGTAAATGAGGCATTTAGGACCGCGAATGAATATGATCAGAAAAGAACTCCATGAAACTTCGTAGTCAAAATTCTAGAAAGTCGTAATAAAGACGGAATGAAAGGCATTAAAGGCTGACGTCACTGCGGGCCCCGGAAGTGCCTCCTCAGAGAGTGGAGGCAGCGGAGTCGGAGGCGGCAGAGGCAGAGACCCGTCGAGTGTGTCCAATGTGTCGTGGCTGACAGAAGACATGACATGTGGTCTGAGGTAGGACATGATGATGAAAGACTTCCCAGAAAACGAGGACCACCGCGGAGTCATCCCAGTGATGGCTACCATAAAGTACCTAACATTGTGCCAAGGCAACCACCACTGCTGGGAAGGAAACCATCACTGCTTAAGAAACCAGAACTGCTAGGCAGACCTGGTGAAGGAAGC
Source organism: Hydrochoerus hydrochaeris (assembly GCA_004027455.1). Classification (NCBI taxonomy): domain Eukaryota; kingdom Metazoa; phylum Chordata; class Mammalia; order Rodentia; family Hydrochaeridae; genus Hydrochoerus; species Hydrochoerus hydrochaeris. The sequence goes on along the minus strand of PVLA01007536.1, from coordinate 101,339 downwards.
TACAATAGATATTACAGTCTTGCTGGTTACCAAGACTATGACAAGGGATCCACATTTTCTTATGATCAAAGAAGTGTTCCACCTCAGAAACCAGATGAATCTGACTATCAGTGTTCAAGATACAATCGTTCTGCAACCCACCAGATTTATTACAAAGACATGAGTGATGGCTTTAGAAGAAAACGTTTCTACTCTTCCCGTTGTATGAGGGACCAGTTTCCTCATATAAGGAATCCTACTTTTTTCAGAGAGTCATCTGTATGCCAAAATTTTTCTCTACACAACAGATTTGTCTCCAGTAATAGCAATTACACTCCAATCCAAAGTAAAATGTCCTTTTTGCAAGAATGTCATCATAAAAGTAAGCAGCAGAATGAAATTTTTGGGAAGGTGGAGAAAAAGTTGATTGGAAAAGGTCTTTTCCTAGACAAGTCTATACAGTTTGCACTGGGTCGGAATTCAGCTGAAACAGGTGTGCAGTGTGTTGAAGAACAACTCAAGCTTTCCATTTCAGAGTATGATAAATCTACTCAAGATTTTTCAAGATATGACATGTGGTCTGAAGGACAATATGACTGTGAAAGACTTTCCAGAGATCAACTACCACCTCAGAGTCATCCCAGTGATGGCTACCATAGAGTACTTAACACTATGCCAAGGAAAATACCACTGCTGGGGAGGAAAGCACCACTGCTAGAAAAGAAACCAACATTTCTAGAGAGACCTGGTAAAGGAAGCTACAATAAATATCACAGGCTTGATGGTTACCAAGAATATGACAAGGGATCCACATTTTCTTATGATCGAAGAAGTGTTCCACTTCAGAAAGGAGATGAATCTAACTTTCGATGGTCAAGATACTATCATTCTGCAAGCCACCAGAGCTATTACAGGAGTAAGAGATATAGCCATAGAAGAAAAAGTTTTTACTCTTCCCATTATATGAAAGATCAGCCTCCTCATACAAAGGATGCTACATTTTTTGGAGAGTCACTCTTAGACCGAAAGGATTCTCCTATCAGTAGCAGAAGGCATTCTACAGTCCAAGGAAAAACTTACTGTTTTCAACAGTCTCAGCATAAAAATAATGAAAAAAAGGTCCAGTCTTTGAAAACATCAAGATATACTTTGCACTCAAGTTCTAAAGCAGCTCCTTCATCAAAGGTGTTAGATAAACCCAGAAGGCTAACTGAAAAGGAACTTGAAGAAGCTGTAAGACTGTGGGTTGCCAAAAATTCTAAGATATCAGAGGAAAGTGAGTTGTCCGGGATCTCTGAATTCAAGGTGTTACCCACAACACCATTTTTCAGTAAGCAACCGGAGGCGACAGTGAGAGATGCAGTTCACAGCACAGAAGCATGTGAAGATACTCAGCAAAGCAGTCACTTCAAACCGATAGCATTGAAAGCCAAAGAGATTAAACAAGCTTACAAAAAATGCAGTGAAATTTTTGCAATGGTGGTGAAAATGTTGATTCAAAAGGATCCTTCACTAGAAAAATCTATACAGTTTGCACTGAGGCAAAATTTACAAGAAATAGGTGAATGGTGTGTTCGAGAACTCGAGGACTTCATTGCAGAGTATGCTTCTCAAGATTTCAGAGAATCTTAGAGGATACAGTGGTCAGGCAGAAAAAAATATTTCATTATTTTTTCATGCAATCTTTAAATCCTTAATATATGGACTGTTTGCAATGAAGAGAAACAATTTATGAGTTTTCCATATCAAATAAAGATCTAACACAGTCTGTTTAAAATATTTTAATTAGAATTTTTTTCATGTTAGATACATTAATCTATATTCATCTTCCACCCCCCAAATGATGGTCAGTTAATTGTTTAAGCTTTGCAGAAGCAGTTCTTTAGAACAGTTTTCCATACTTACTCATGTTGCATAATCTCCAAAATGTGTGATTCATTTGACCACATGAGTGTAATTTACAAGTTAGAGATCATTCCACCTAGACATTGGTAGTTTCTTTGCATTTCATAGTGAGTGATACCATGTGGAAATATTAGAATTCTGATTTGTGATGTTTATTAACTTGTTACTTGCTTGCCTTAAGCTTCATGAGTTTTGATATGATAAAAAAAACCCACCACAATAAAGTGAATACTTTAGCATCTTAGAGGATATTTTCTTGGGGAATAATTCTCATTCAGTGTTAACACAGAACTTAAAATCCCTGAAATACATCAGAATAAAATCTTTCTCCTTAGTAAATGAACTCAATATGTCCCTTCTATTAAAATAATCCTAAAGTTTTTAACTACCCAGATGTCTTAGTTTCATGTACAAGCCTAAGTGAAGGACCAATCTGAGATGGAAAGCGAGGAGTATTTGAAAAACCATTTGAGCAACTGAGGAAAAAACTTTAAATATATAAGAGTACTAGGGTTTTGTTTTGTTTCTTTGTTTGTTCTATTTAAAGAAAAAATGGTTAGAAATATTGCAGAATTTCAAAAAAAGATAAAAAGTAAGAAATCTCTAGTTGATAAATTACATATTGTACTTTTAGAAATAGTTGTTCAAGTTACAAAATTAAAGCATACAACATCAAAATTCAAACAGTGAGACTGTAAAAAGTTCTGTTCACCAATTCAACAAGAACTTAAAACTATGTTTATCAATCCTACACACTTAAATATACATGCAGTTATATCTTTTATAGCACTTCCTATTTCCTCTCTTTTATACAATAGAAATTACACATTTTTTAATTTTATATAAAAAGAGAAAAAAAGAAAAAAGCAAAGCAGAAAAAATGGTAGCAACAATACAGAATTCTAAAAGAAAAAAAGAAAAAAGAAAAAAAACACTAAGAAATCACTAGTTGATAAATTACATATTGTCATCTTGGATATAGTTGTTCAAGTTACGAAATTAAAGTATACATAGTAGACACTCAAACAGTGAGACTGCAAAAAGTTCTTCTCAAAGATCCAACAAAGATTCAGCAATATGGTCATCTATTTTACACATTCAAACTTATATGCAGTTATATACCTTAGAGCAATTTCATTTCCTCTGTTTTTTACAATACCAATTACATACTTTGGGTTTTATTACTCTTATAGTTCTTATTAATTTTTATACTACAGATATAATGTGATATTTATAAATATGATTCTTATATATTTCACTAATAAGGATAGTCTCCAGTTGTTTCCATTTACCTATAAAGGCCTCAAGATCATCCTTTTTAAAGCTGAGTAATACCCCATTATATAAAAATACCATATCTTTTTTATCCACTATGCAGTTGATGGGCATCTTGGTTGTTTCCAAGATTTAGCTATTACAAATTGTGCTGCTATGAACATGAGTGTACATATATCACTGTGATATGAACTTTTCAGTTTTTCTGGGAAAATACACAGGAGGGGAATAGCTGAATTGAATGAAACTTCCAATCCTAGTCTTCTGAGAATTTTCCATTTGGATTTCGATAGTGGTTGCACCAGTCTACATTCCCACCAACAGTGGAGCAGTGTTCCTTTTTCCCTGAAGCCTTGCCAACATTTGTTTTCAGTTGATTTCTTGATGGCAGCTATTCTTTACAGAGGGTTATGAAATTTCAATGTTGTTTTCATTCGCATTTCTCGAATGACCAGTGATGGTAAACATTTCTTCATGTATTTATTTGCCATTTGTATATCTTCCTCAGAGAACTGTGTGTTCATCTCAGATGCCCATGCTGGAGAGGTCTTTGAATTTGGGGGGCTAGATGTTTTTCAATTCTTTATATGTTCTGGGTATAAGTCCTTTGTCTGAGGGACTGCTGGCTAAAATTCTTTCCTACCCTGTGGGTTTTTTTTCACTCTGTTGGTGATTTCTTTTGACATGCAGAAACTTTCAATAATATCAGATCCCAATTGTTGATTCTTTGAAGTGCTTCCCATGCAGTTTGCGTTTTGATCATGATTTCCTCCCTTCTTCCAGCTGTATCTTCCTGAGAGATGCTTCCTGAGTGCATATCCTTTATTACTCTACTCATATCTTGCTTTACCTGATTTACTATTTTAGTTTTTAGCTCATCTACTAGGTCCTGAAGATATCTCTTAATGTCCATTGAAGCCATGTCTGATGTTGTGTGTTTGCTGCCCTCAGTCTCCCTTGATTTTCCTGCTCCTGGATCAGTGCTCTCATGGTTCTTGGCTCCGGGTCTCCTCCTGCCTCTCTCTCCTGTCAGGGCCCTGGCTTCCTCCACACTGGTTACAGTGCAGGTCCCAGCCCCCTTCCCTGTTGGCTACAGTTCCTCTGAAGCACACTGGCAATGCTGAGTAGAGATTTTCAAAGTAGGTATTTGTGATCTTTTCAATTTCCATGGGATCTCTAGTAATTAACCCCTTTTCAGCTCTTATTTCATGAATTTGGGTTTTTTCTTTTTTTTTTTTCCTTGATAAGTTTTGCTAGGGGTTTGTCAATTTTGTTTATTCACTCAAGAAACCAGCTTTTCATTTCATTAGTTCTTTGCATTTTTTTTAGTTTCAATTGCATTGATTTCTGCTCTAATCTTTACAATTTCCTCTCTTCTATGAGCTTTCGGTTTAGCTTCCTATTCTTTTTCTAGAAATTTGAGATGGAGCATTATGTTGTTTATTTGTGCTCATTCTGTTTTCTTGATATAATAGTTTATTGTTATATATCTCCCTCTTAGTACTGCTTTCATTGCATCCCACAGATTATAGTATGTTGTTTCTGTATTTTCATTGAATGGTAGGTATTGCATTATTTCTTCTTTAATTTCATCTGTAGCCCACTGATTGTAAATATGGTTGTTATTTAATTTCCATGTATTCATGCAGGTTTTGCAATTTCTTTTGCCATTAATTTCCAATTTCAGTGCATTATAGTCAGATATTTTGCATGGGATGATTTCAATACCTTTGCATTTACTTAAGAATGTTTTACAGGTTAATATATGGTCTATTTTGGAGAATGTCCCATGCACAGCTAAGAAGAATATGTATTCTGATGTGGCTGGGTGGAAGACTCTGTATACATCTACTAAGTTCAGTTGCTCACAGGTATGATTTGGTTCTGTTATTTCTTTGCTGACTTTTTGTGTAGTTCATCTATCTCTTTGTGACAGTGGGCTGTTAAGATCCCCTATTATAATTGTGTTGTTGTGTATTTGGTTTTTCATGTCCATTAGTATTTGCCTTATATAGTTGGATGCTTCTGTATTTGGTGCATATATATTTATAATTGTTAGTTCTTCCTCTTGAATTTTTCCACTAATGAGTATGTCATGACCTTCTTTATCACTTTTAATCATTTTAGGTTTGAAGTTCATGTTGTCAGAAAATAGAATAGTTACCCCTGCTTTTTTCTGGGTTCCTATTGCATGGAATACTGCTTTCCAATCTTTGACTTTTATTCTATGGTATTCCTTTTGGGTCAGATGTGTTTCTTCTATACAGCATATTGTGGGATAATGTTTCTTGATCCATTCTGTCAATCCATTTCTTTTTATAGGTGAATTGAAGCCATTTACTTTTATGGATATCAGTGATATGTACTGCCTCAACTTTTCCATGTTATGTTCCAGTTATTTGTTTTCTGCTTTCCCCCTTATTTAATTGCTTGTCCTACCTGGTCATTTTTTTTCTGATGTTGTTCTGGGGATTGTGATCATTTTTATCTCTAGCTAGTATGTCTTTCAATACTCTTTCTAGGGTTGGTTGTGTGGATATTAATTTCTTAGGTTGTTCTTTTTCATGGAAGTATCTTGTTTCTCCATTAAATTTGAATGAAACTTTTGCTGGGTATATAAGTCTGGATTGAAATTTGTTTTCTTTCAGGACTTCAAATTCCTCACTCCAAGCTCTTCTTGCCTTGAGGGTTTGTTCTGAGAAGTCTGCTGTGAATCTAATGGGCTTTCCTTGATAGATGAGTTGTGTCTTTTTTCTCTAACAGCTTTTAGTAATCTGTTTTCATGCTGTATATCTGAGATCTCAATTATTATGTGTTTTGGTATGGATTTATGTTGATTGTGACTGTTTGGTGTTCTTTATGCCTCACTTATATTCATATCAGATTCTTTCCCCATGTTTGGGATATTTTCTTCTATTACTTCTGTGTATATTTTGGCTATGTCATTTACATTGATTCCTGCCTTTTTACTGATGCCTATTAATCTTATAGTTTTTCTCTGCATCATCTTGAAGGTGTTGGATTTTCACTTAATGCTTCTTTGATATTTTTAAAAGTTCTATCCTTTCATGATCACTAATTGCATTCCTGTCTTCATGGTCTGAAATCCTATCCTCAGCTTCATTTAAATGGTTTCACATGCTTTGAATAGAATTTTTTGTTTCTTGGATGTCTCTGAGTTTGTTTCATGAATTCTGCTAGTTTTCTATATTTTTCATTTAAGGTTTGAATCAATTTCCCATGTTCCTGTACTTTTTTCTGTATTTCTTCTTTAGCTGCATTCAACAACTCCTTTACTAAGGTTGTTATTTCTATCTTTACATGGGAGAGTATTTCTAACTTGATTTCCTCTATAATCTCATGGAGTTTTTTTTTATTTCACTCATAATCTTTTCAGATATTTCTGGTGTGTTACTTTTGGTGTCCTCTATCTCAATGTCTCCTGTACTTGCTCCTGGTGGACTAGATGTTTGAGACTGCATATTTCTTTTTCATTTTGCCATTTTCACTCTGCCTGATGTTTTCTCTGTGTAGGAGGAGGTCACCCACACTCTTTTTAGACTCACCAAGATCTTAGTTGGAGGGGACTTTACTACTGGCCCTATTTGCCCACTGTACACCTCTATTTTAGAGGCATACTCACCACACTGACACAGTTAATCCACTGTATTCCAAGGTTCACCACCTGGGAGCAAAGTTCCATGTTTTTTCCATGCACTGGGATTCTGCCAGAGTGCACAGTCAGGGCCCAAGGCTGGAATCCGGGTCCTGCTTGCAGATTGGTGTTATCTGGGCACGTCCCACTTAGGCCACCAACTCTGTGTGCACTTTGGGGTGGTCTCCGACAATGCATGTGGTCTTACTGCCTGGGAGTAACTCAGAGTCACTTTCCATGTGCTGAGATTCCACCAGAGCATGCAGTCGGGGCCCAAGGCTGGAATCTCAGGTTTTGTTTTTATAAACCCATATTCTCTACCTCAATCATGACTGATACAATGCTTGGAATGAAATCATTTATAGATTTTGGGGTGGTTGCTTTTTAATGTTGTGAGTTCTTTGTTCTGATAACTTTGAGAGGTACTTAGTCTTTCCTAACTGTTATTGGGGAAAAACACAGCAAAATAGACAGTAACCCCCACACAGTACACCTTTCCAAGAAGTCTGAGTAAGTAGTCCTTCATGAGTGAGCCATCAAATCACAAATTAAGAATCTTAACTAAGAACATTGGGACCCTTCACTTATTTCTTAGTCTCTTCCAGCAACCCAGTAGCACTGAACCAAAATATGTAATTTATACTTACTCTTTCCTAAGTGTTCTTTTGGAAACAAACACAGCAAAATAGAAAGCCCAGCACAGTACACCTTACCAAGAATACTGGATAAGTAATCCTTCATGAGTGAACCATCAAATCACATATTAATTAAGAATCTTAACTAGGAACATTGGTACAGTTCACTTATTTCCTAGTGTCTTCCAGAAATCCAGTGATACTGAACTGAAATATATAATTTTGTGGCATTAGAAGAAATCATGTTTTATTATTATTTCCCTACGTTAATCTGTTTGTCTTTCCATTTCCACTCTTTTGATATCACTTTTAGTGACCTCTTGACATTATATAAAGAGCTACTCCAAAGCACAGTAAGAATATATGAAAAGTGTAAATACCAGTATAGCTTTAATGGATCCTATGCCTCAAAATATGTGTTATGCCATTTCACAAATTTAGAAACTAATTTAAAGCAGCGTTTATTTTTTTTAAGTTTTCTAAGTGAGATTCTCTTAAACATTTATTTTTCCCACTAAGATATTGTACTTATCTTTTGTAAAATATATGGCAAGTCAAATTCCATATATTATTTCTGATAGTCCCCTTTCTGTATGGAGGACTACAGACCATAGTCTCTAGAAAGACCAAGAAGGTACCCTCAATGATTTTTGTCTATAAGTATTCTAGTCCAAGAAGTTGGTTCCTTTAGTCAAGATGTCACAGGTTTAAAAATAAAACTAGAGAAACTAACAGAGGTAAAATAATACTTCCCTTTGTTAACATTATTAAAAATTATTAATAACATGTATTTAGATGTAGGTACAACTGGTAATTTCTTCTTCCATTCATTAAAATTACACTCAGTGCAAAAAGTTGTTTACCTCATTCCTTCAGCCTTATTCTTCTAGGCCTATCAGTGTTAGTATTTTTTAAGATGTATTTTAAAACTTGATTTTAGGTAAATTCAGGTGTAAAACAGACTATGTATTTTTCAGAATGTACTTGAAGAAAGAGATTTGTTTGAAAATTATCCAATGTTTTTGTACATAGCCAATTGATGTGAAAAACTTTTCATTGTCTTCCATAAAACCATGATGGTCAAGCAGATACTGTAAATCATTCTATGACTTTTTAATTTTTTTATTTTAAAGATAATAAAACAAAACAGGACAGGTCTAAGCATATCAGAACAGAACAATGTAAGCAACACAGCACTTCACAACAAGACAATTGGATATTAACAGTAGCTATCATAATGTCTCTTTCTTTGAAATAGTTGAGCTTAGCTTTACACACAATAATGTCAAACATAACAAAATAGAATAAAACCACTCAAGAGAATGAAAGTATTGCAAGGCATTCTGAACCAAATAATCAAAGATGAGCAATGGCTACTATATTACCTCATTTTCCATAAAAATATATTTATACTATCATACATATTAAAATCCAAGAAGACACAACATGATAGAACCAATGGCAATAGAAAAACAAGAGCATGGTAGGACTTCAGAGTAAGATGATATCAAATCAACAATGGTTCCCATATTGTCTTTTCCTGAAAGTAACAATTCATACCATTACATATATTAAGATCAAACAAAACAGAATAAAATCATTCCACCAAATGGATGAAAACACAAGACTTCAAAGCAATATAATGGTGAACCATGATTACCATAAAATCTTCTGTACTCTTACCATTTCTTACACTAGGGAGACTATATGGTATTTATACATGTGTGTTTGATTTATTTCACTTATGAGTATGGATTAAAGTTGCATCCATTTATTTATAAATATCTCAATGTGATCATTCTTTATAGCTGAGTAGTACTCCATTGTATAAAAGTACCACAATTTTTTTATCCATTCCTCGGTTGATGGGCACTTAGGTTGTTTCCAAGGTCTGGCTATTACAAATTGTGCTGCTATAAACATGGGTGCACATATATCACTGTGGTAAGATGTTTTCTGTTCTTCTGGGAATATGCCTAAGCATGGAATAGCTGGGTCAATTGGGACCTCCAAACCCAGCTTTTTGAGGAATCTCCAGATTGACCTCCACAGTGGTTGCACCAGTCTACACTCCCACCAACAGTGCAAAAGAGTTCCTTTTTCCCCACAGCTTCTCCAGCATTTGTTGTTGGTAGTTTTATTGGTCCTGGCCATCCTTTCTGGAGTGAGATGGAATCTCAGTATGATTTTAATTTGCATTTCTCTAATGACCAATGATGATGAACATTTTTTTATGTATTTATTTGCCATTCGAATTTCTTCATCTGAGAACTGTGTGTTCATCTCAGATGCCCATTTTTGGATTGGGTCTTTGACTTTCGGGGGTCTGCTTTTTTTAAATTCTTTGTATGTTCTAGACAGATGTCCTTTGTCTGAGGGACAGTTCACTATGATTTCTTCCCAGTTTTTGGGTTTTCTTTTCACTCTGCTGGAGATTTCTTTGGACATGCAGAAACTCTTTAATAAGATGTGATCCCAGTTACTGATTCTGGGAAGTATTTCCCATGCAGTTTGGTTCTTGTTCATGAATTCTCTACCAACAATCAATAAATGTAATCCACCATATCAACAGAGCCAAAAGTAAGAATCACCCCTATGTCTTCAAGATTTTTATCTACTTTATTTTCCAACAGATTTAATGTTTCCATTTTAATATTTAGATCTTTGATCCATATAGATTTTAGCTTAGTACATGGAGACAGGCATGGGTCTAATTTTAGTTTTCAGCATAAAGATAGTCAGTTTTTCCAGCAACATTTATTCTTGCAGTGAACATGCTTGGCCCCTCTATCAAAGATAAGGTGGTTGAGTGTGTTCTTAGTGTATCTTCTAGTCTATTCCATTGATCTTCAGGTCTGTTTTTATTCCAATACCATGTTGATTTTATTATGGTAGCTTTATAGCATAACTTCAAGTCAGGGATTGTGAATCAATGAATCAAAGAGTTGGTTTTTTGAATGAATAAATAAAATTGATAAGCTCCTAGCCAACCTAATTTTAAAAAGGAAAGAAAAGACTCAAATTCTTGCAATACAGAATGATAAAGGTGAAATCACTACTGACCCTGTGGAAATAAAGAAGGTTATCAACAACTATTTTGAAAACCTCTACTCTCATAGGTTCAATAACACAGAAGAAATGGACAGATTCCTAGAAACATATTAACCATCAAAGCTGGATCGAGAAGATGTAAAACTGCTGAATAACCCAATTTCTATTAATGAAATTGAAAATGTATTCAATTCCCTACCAACAAAGGAGAGCCCAGGCCCAGACAGATTCACTGTGGAATTCTATAAGAAATACAAGGAAGACTTAATGCTGACACTTGTCAAACTCTTCAATGAAATTGAAAGGGAAGCAATTCTCCCTACATCAATCCTGGATGCAAATATCATTCTAGTACCAAAACCTGAGAAAGACCCAACTAAAAAAAAGAGAACTAACTATAGGGCAATCTCCCTAATGAACATAAATGCAAAAATTCTCAATAAGATATTGGCAAACAAGATGCAACAAATCATCAAGAAGATTATACAACAGGACCAAGTTGGATTCATCCCAGGCATGCAGGGATGGTTCAATTTACTTAAATTAATAAATGTAATCCACAGTGTCAATAGAGCCAAAAGTAAGAATCACATGATCATTTCTATAGATGCAGAAAAAGCTTTTAATAAGATCCAACACCCATTCATGATAAGAACCTTACAGAGAATTGGAATAGATGGTCTTTACCTCAATATGATAAAGGCCATCTATGACAAACCAACAGCCAGTGTCATATTAAATGGCCAAAAAAACTGCAAGCCTTTACCTTGAAATCAGGTACAAGAAAAGGATGTCCCTTATCACCACTCCTATTCAACATAGTACTAGAAATACTAGCCAGAGCAATTAGGCAAGAGAGAGAAATAAAAGGAGTTAAGCTAGGAAAAGAAGAAGTTAAATTAACATTATTTGCTGATGACATGATACTCTAAATAGAAGACCCCCAAACCTCCATTGAAAGACTCCTAGATATAATAAATAAATTCAGCAATGTAGCTGGATACAAAGTCAATACTCAAAAATCAATAGCATTCTCATACACTAACAACAAAATCACCAAGAGAGAAATAAGAGAAACCACACACTTCACACTAGCATCCAAAAAAAATGAAATACTTAGGAATTAATCTGATGAAAGATGTAAAACAGTTGTACAGTGAAAATTATAATACCCTAAAACTGAAATCGAAGAGGACCTCAGTAAATGGAAAGACATCCCTTGTTCATGGATAGGAAGAATAAATATTGTGAAAACAGCCATTCTCCAAAAATTGCTATACAGATTCAATGCAATCCCAATGAAAATACCACTAATATATCTCATAGATCTAGAGAAATCACTCCTAAAATTCATCTAGAACCAGAAGAGACCTGAAATAGCAAAGGCAATTCTAAGCAGCAAAGTATTCTATGACTTGTAGAAGTGCAAAATAAAGCAACCATGCTTAAGAAAGCCGTTAGAGAAAAATATAACTGATAAAGGCAAGCCTATCCAAATAATGTCAAATTTCTCAGCAGACACCTTAAAAGTCAAGAGATCTTAGAATATTCAGTTGCCACCCACTAAGAAAGGAGGTCCAAGCCAAGATTATTATAACCTAAAAAATTAGCTTTGAAAGCTGATTGTAAAGTGAAAACTTTTCCAACAAAGAGAATCTAAAAAAACTCATGACCATCATTATGGGTTAAAAACTGGTGGTCAACTTAACACTAGCTGAATTAAATAACCATGTTGCTGAGCATAGATGTTCCACCTGAGGAGAGTTGTCAGCATAAATAGAGACGTGGAGAAGGAGAAGGGTGGCACTGAGGCATTGAGCCATTGTGGGTTCTCCTACATGTTGCTGTTTGAGCCATCGGTTCTCCGGGGGAAGCTCTGGTCCTTATATAGACCATTGCTTCTTGGCTCTGGAGGGGAAGACATGTGCTGTTTAATCTCCAGGATGAACTCGTCATGTTGGCTTTCTGGCATGTACTCCACTGTGCTTATCGTTGGAGGAGCTGGGGACCTCCGTATTTCTGAGGATGGCTGTGGTGCTTTTCAGGACAGCCCCAGTGTTTGTTTTGAGTGTGACTTCTTGGCTCTAGCATAGAACCCTCAACCTACCAGCACAGCTCCCTCACTTCACTGGCATAGACTTTCTAACTTCCACCACTGGCCTTTGGGCCTTCCCAGCACAGATCTGTAAAAGAGACAGACATGAATCTTTCATGTGGGCTCTAGACCTCCAGATGGACTTGTGGGAGGCACTGTCATGAGCTCTGGGTCTTCATCTAGATTCATATAGGATATTGCTGTGGGATTCAGGTACTTGATTAAATATTCTATGTCTTTGGTGTTGTGGGTAGATGACCTACATTTTCTTGTGTTAACTCTGGGTAACCATCATAAAATGTTATAAATTCTATGTCCTGATTCTAATTGTTCTCCTCACAACCCCTGACTACAACAGCCACCAAAACCAACATTGCAGAAAATACTCATAAAAAAATCTAAACAGTTGCAGCAAGGCACATATCACCAGAGCCCAAAGGACATAACACACCAAACTGGAACAGTAGTTAAACAAAAGAGAAAGGGAAAGGAAGCAACCATGAAAAATTAACACAGTAACAAGAATGACACAGACTGGCACACTGGAACAAAAAAATAATTTTATACTGCATGTCAGAGACACACCTCATCCATTAAAAAAGCAAACAAACATAAATTAAAAAAGAAATGATGGAAAAACATTCTCCATGTGACCAGTACAAAAAAATGGAGTGTAGATCCCAATTTCACACAAAGTAGACTTCAAGTCAAAACTGATCATCAGAAGAGACAAAGACGGTCACACTGCACATTGGTAAAGAGAATAATTCACCAGGAAGAAATAATTTTAAATATATGTGTACCAAATTTTGGTGCATCCAATCAATAAAATAGAAACTACTAGGTATAAAAGGCAAAAGAACAGATACACACCAATACATTCATAGAGGAAGACTCCAATATTCCTCTTTCACAAATAGGTCAAGCAAACAAGTGCTCCAAACACTTTAAAGTTTACAAGTACAGATAGACTTCTGTGTAGACATACACATGCAATCTCACACAAACATGAGTAATGTGTTCATTTGTTAAACTATAGAAGAATCATGATATTCTGGGGAGAAAAATCTTTGATTAGTGCTATTGAAAAATGCTTTAAAAAAGCAAAAATCTTATATAATTAGTAATACAGATCAGTAGATGCACATGTTGTGAAAGAAAATACACCTTTATTTCTATAATTCTAAGAACAATAATTGATGTTAACATATTGTATACTGATCAGGCCCACAACCTCCCAAATGAGTGGATAGTAAAGGCTTAAATAAAAGAAATGTATGGTATGATATTAGGGATTCAGGAGTATCAAACCCTCTAGCAGAATTTGAGATTCTCTGGGAGCTGAGACAAAGAATTTCTCTGGGCAGCCTGTATTTATTTGGTTTTCAAAAAAATGGAGGAAATACTGAGGAAAATGGAGAAACTGATCAGGAACTTGGGAGTTAGTTTAGAGACTCCTCCAAGCAGTAAATTATGCTTATTGAGGAGAACTATCTTATCTCCAGGTTGATATTCATTGCAGGAGAGGAGCCTGTGGTTACAATCTATATTTAGGTAATTAATGTTTGAGCCAGGTGTCCTCAGCTGTGGCCCTCTCTTGTCCTTTGAGGCATTATGGCATCCAGGCCACTACAGGATTCGGTCAGGACCAGTGATTCATAGAGTTTCACTTACTGTTAATCTGCTGCCCATCTCCAGACAAGTAATTTATACCTTGGACAGACTCACAAGTAAACATAGAAAGCCAACTGGTTAATTTTAAATCTGGCTCAGAGCAACTTTATAGTGACCTCCATCACTAACTGGAAAATAACTATTTTCAGTGTCGGCAGTTATGAGCCTTTTATTTATAATATCTCATTTAAAGGACACAATGTCAAATCAACATAAGAATATTGTAATCCTTGATTTTACAATGACCAAACTGATACATAAAATATTCACACAGAAAACATTAAAACTAGAAGTTAGATTGAAGGAGTCTGTCTAAAAGTATCATCCACTACACTCTGACTTCCTCCTATAACAACTAAAAATTTCAGTAAATAGTGATTTTTGCACAGAGAAAAGCCAGCTAGGTTAGAACACAATTCAACTATATGTGAAATGTGTTTGCACTTTTTAAATTAATAACTTTAAAATTGTTTCAAATCTAAATATTTTATATTGCAATTATTAACTTTATTAGTTATGATGACTATCCTTCAAATAATTTAAAGACATAATAACTCAGGTTAGTTTTCAAAATTTTTGAAAATCAGTGTAATACCTTTTTAAGGGTCACTGTTTCTCTTTAGCATCACTAAATTCTTCCCTAAATGCTGATTACTGCAAAATCAGAATCTCTGAATCTTTGCTGCTCACTGGAATTTAAAATATATATTACTTTACTAAACATTTTACAAAAGAAATGAAATTCACTTAATATACCAATTAATTTCACATTGGCACTTTGGTAACCAACACATGAATGCATATTACATCATAAAGCATTGGTTTCAAACCAATGGCATATGTGCCAAAACAAGCTGTTTACATCACTGAAAGATCTAAAAGGTTCACAATCTCTGTCATATGAAATACACCAGTAAATGATTTAAGTGATAAAGATTTTAAAATCCTACCCCAAAATATTTGAAATCTGAAATTCTCCAAAATAAAAAACTTTCTGGATGTCTACCTGATTCCACAATTGGAAAATTTCATATCTGACCACATGGATTAGACACAGTCACAATTTAGGCACACCAGGAATGTAGTATAAAATTACTTTACACTATATGTATAAGGTGGTGTGTAGGAAATAAGGTTTTCCACACTTAAGTTGTCTATTCCTTTATTTTTCTCTAATTCCTCTTGAATTCTGATGATATATACATTTCCCTTTTTCTTCATTTTTTTCCTTCTCAGTATTTTCCTGAAGTTCAGTAAGATTCCTTAAAAAACAATTTGAATTCTTTCACAGGCATTTTGTATATCTCTATAGGGCCAACCATTTGCAATTAATTTTGTCCATTTTTGGCATCTTTTCTCTGGATCCATACAGATGTTTGTTGATATCTAGGCATTCAAGAAGTTACTTATTCTAGTCTTCAGTCTGACTACCTGGGAACAACATCCATTAGAAAGTCTAATTCTGAGCAGATCACTCACTGTGGTCCCTATACCTACTTATGACACCAATAACTCTTACAACACTAGGCAATTCCCTAAGCCAGGACTGCCAATGTTGTCAAACTACTGGACTGGAATTTCATGCCCACAAATGTTGACACAGTATTGGGTCAGAATCCCAATATCCATCTGCTAAACATCTATTGATACAGATTATTCACAGTCAAAGACAGCTATTTTTTGATGGTTGGAATGTAAGCTAGAACTCAGGCCATCTTGATGGGGTTATAGAAACCTGTATGGTACCATGTAGAACTAGAGACTATGAAAACTATTCTGGGTCCAGAGGCTATTATGTCTGCCTAGTGTTTTGGTTGTGGTGAGCCAAGTGTTGAGTTCTAAGGCAGTCTTGCATTTACTTGCTTTCTACTTTCCCAAGTAGAAAGCATTGTAGTCAGGAGTTTTGAGGAGAACAATAAGAATTAGGACACAGATTTTTTAATATTATGCTATGGTGGTCACCCAGAGTTAACACAAGAAAGTGCAAGAAATCTATTCATAGCACTAAAGACTGAGAATATTCAGCCAAGGGCCTGAATCCCACAACAATGTCCTACATGAGACCAGATAAAGACCTAGAGCTCAAGACCATGCCTCCCACAAATCCAACTGGAGTTCTAGAGCCCACAAGAAGGACTTATGCCAGTCTTTTTCATGGATCTGTGCTGGGAATGTCCAAAGCTCAGCAGTGGAAGATAGAAAGTCTGTGCCAGTGGGGTGAAGGAGCTGTGCTGATAGGTGAGGAGTCTGTGCTGAAGCTGAGAAGTCATGCTCAAAACAAAGACCAGGGCTGTCCTGAAAAGCACCACAGCCATCCTCAGCAACATGGAGGTCCCGAGAACCATGAACATGTTTTCAGTTCTTCTGGGAATTTGCTCAGAAGTGGAATAGCTGGGTCAAATGGGTCTTCAAGTCCCAGATTTTTGAGGAATCTCTGGATTGACCTCCAAAGTGACTGAACTAGTCTACATTCCCACCAACAGTGCAGAAGAGTTCCTTTTTCCCCACAGTCTCTCCAGCATTTGTTATTTGTAGTTTTCTTGATCTTGGCCATTCTTTCTGGAGTGAGATGGAATCTCGCTGTGGTTTTAATTTGCATTTCCCTAATGACAAATTATGCTGAACATTTTTTCATGTATTTATTTTACATTTGTATTTCTTCATCTGAGAACTACCTCAATATGATAAAGCCATCTTTGACAAACCAACAGCCAGCATCACATAAAATGGCCAAACACTGAAAGCCTTTACCTTAAAATCAGGCACAAGACAAGGATGTGCATTATCACTGCTCCTATTCAACACCATGCTGGAAATACTAGTGAGAGCCATTAGACAAGAGAGAGAAATAAATGCAATAAGGATAGAAAAACAAGAAGTTAAATTATCATTATTTGCAGATAACATGATACTCTACATAGAAGACCCCCAAAACTCCATTGAAAGACTCCTAGATATAATAAATAAATTCAGTAATGTAGCTGGATACAAAGACAACACTCAAAAATTAATAGGATTCCTATACATTAATAACAAAATATTTGAAAGAGAAATAAGAGAAGCCACACACTTCACAATAGCATACAAAAAATGAAATACCTAGGAATCAATCTAATGAAAGAAGTAAAATATCTATTCAGGTCTGATTAATAGATTTCTGCAAAAAGAAATCAAAAAGGACCTCAGAAAATGGAAAGACATCCCTTGTTCATGGATAGGAAGAATAAATATTGTGAAAATGGCCATTCTCCCAAAATTGTTATACAGATTCAATGCAATCCCAATGAAAATACCACTAATATACCTCATAGATCTAGAGAAATCACTCCTAAAATTAATCTGGAACCAGAGAAGATCTAGAATAGCAAAGGCAATTCTAAGCACCAAAACCAAGGCAGGAGGCATCACAATCCTTGACTTGAAGTTATAAAACAAAGCCACTGTAATAAAATCAGGATAGTACTGGATTAAAAACAGACCTGAAGATCAATGGAATAGAATAGAAGATACAACTACAAGTACAAACACACTCAGCCACCTTATCTTTAATAAAGCAACCAAACACATCCACTGGAAGAATGATAGTTTCTTTAATAAATGGTGCTGGAAAAATTGGCTCTCCAGATGCCAAAAACTTAAACTAGACCCATGCATATCACCATGTACTAAACTGATGTCTAAATTGATCAAAGATATAAATATTAAAACAGAAACACTAAATCTATTAGAAGACAAAGTAGGCAAAAATCTTGAAGACATAGGGGTAGGTAGAGAATTCATGAACAAGAATCAAACCACGTGGGAAATACTTCCCAGAATCAATAACAGGGATCACATCTTATTAAAGAGTTTCTGCATGTCCAAAGAAATCTCCAGCAGAGTGAAAAGAAAACCCACAAACTGGGAAAAAATCTTAGTGAACTGTCCCTCAGACAAAGGACTCCTGTCTAGAACTTATAAAGAAAAAAAATCAGACCCCAAAAATTTGAAGTCCCAATGCAAAAATGATTGTCTGAGATGAATGCACAGTTTTCAGATGAAGTAATACAAATGGCAATAAATACTTGAAAAAAGGTTCAGCATCATTAGTCATTAGAGAAATGCAAATTAAAACCATACTGAGATTCCAT
This sequence comes from Hydrochoerus hydrochaeris, assembly GCA_004027455.1. Lineage (NCBI taxonomy): Eukaryota > Metazoa > Chordata > Mammalia > Rodentia > Hydrochaeridae > Hydrochoerus > Hydrochoerus hydrochaeris. The sequence goes on along the minus strand of PVLA01007536.1, from coordinate 82,940 downwards.
CTCACTCCAGAAACAATGGCCAAGATCAAGAAAACCACCAGCAACAAATGCTGGAGAGGCTGTGTGGAAAAGAAACTCTTCTGCACTCTTGGTGGAGTGTAGACTGGTGCAACCACTGTGGAAATCAGACTGGAGGTTCCTCAAAATGCTGGAAATGGAATTCCTATTTGACCCAGCTATTTCAGTTCTTGACATAGTCCCAGAAGAACTGAAAATATCATACCATTGTGATATATGTGCACCCATGTTTATAGCAGCACAATTTGTAATAGCCAGATCTTGGAAACAACCTAAGTGTCCATCAAACTGAGGAATGAACACAAAAGTTGTGATATTTTTATACAATGGAGTACTACTCAGGTATAAAGAATGATCATCTTGAGGTATTTATAAACAAATGGATGCATATTTAGACCATATTCATAAGTGAAATAAATCAAACTTACATGTATAAATACCGTATAGTCTCCCTAGTGTAAGAAATTGTAAGAGTACATAAGATTTTATGGTAATCATGGTTCTCCATTACATTGCTTTTAAACCTTATACTGTTTTCATTCATTGGTTGGAATGGTTTTATTCTGTTTTGTTTGATTTTATTATGTGTAGAAACAGCTGTTTTGAAGAAAAGAAGACATTATGGCAGTCATTGCTGATTTAATATCATCTTGCTTTAAGGTCCTACCATGGTTTTGTTCTCTGTTTCCATTTGTTCTATGTTGTGTCTTATTTGATTTTAATATGTGTGATAGTATAAACAAAATTTTTAAGGAATATGAGATATTATAATAGCCACTGTTCATTTTTGTTATTTGGTTTTGAAAGTCCTGTAATACTTTCATTTTCTTGAATGGTTTTATACTATTTTGTTATGTTTGATACTATTGTGTGTGAAAGTATGTTCAACTATTTCAAAGAAAAGAGATATTATGGTAGCTACTGTTGCTATCTGGTTGTCTTGTTTTGAAGTGCTGTGTTGCTTGTATTGTTTTGTTCTGATCTGTTTTGTTCTGTCCTCTTTTGTTTTATTCTCTTTAAAATAAAAAAATGTATTTCAAAGACAAGAGGATACTTCGCACAGCTGACACAGTGTACACTGCCACCCTCCAACTAGATGCCCATACCACCTGCCCCAGACCTGCAGAATTAACCATACAATGTAAGCATCAAGCTATTCCCTTGCCCTCAGTTAGTATCATCTCAACCTGAGTACTCCAAACCATCAGGAGGTAGGGGGCATGCTCTTCTGGTTTTAAGCCTGCACAGCAGCTGACTCATGGCAAGGCATGGTTTCTCTTCTTGCTGAGGCTCTTCTTGATCAGCATGGTGGGATTTGCTTCATGGGAAGGCATGGTTTCTCTTCTGGTTTAGGCTCTTTATGAACAGCATACAGCAGAGCCTGCTTCACAGGAAGGTCAATCCAACATTACTTTGCTTACTTTTTTATTCAAATCATTTTTGATTTGGTTACTGGTAACTTGTCCACTTGAAACTAAAGTCCTTCGACATGCTCTCATCATTTTGAATATACTATTACTGTAATACTTCTTTATAACACTATAAGATTTTCCTTTGTATTCTTTCTCCAGTTCTAGCAGCAATTTCTATTAAGAACCCTGCTTATTTTTTTTGAGAATACTATCAGAAAGCAAGACCTGGGTCCTGTGCTACTTGCTATTAGGATGTTATTGTCTAGGCCTTCTAGACTGAACAAGAAAATATGTCTATACTAACTCATATATATGAGTTTACTTTGGTGTTCCCAACTCCAAACTTCACCATTTGTGTAACTCTAGTCTCCACCCCTTGCTTACCTGTAAACTTCCACTCCAGTGGTAAGAAATCTGGTTCTCACCATGTGACATTCATTTACTTAGTTGTTCAATCACAGGACACAAGTATAGCAAAAATTTATATCTCCATGGAAAATGATTTTTTCAAGTATGCTGCAATGCATATTTCTTTTTAGTCTTTAGTTATACAGACTCCATCCATTTCCAAGTTATTTAGTTTAACACCATTTTTTCATTTATTTCTTAAACAAAAAAAATGATTCATATATTTGTAGTACAATTAGATTGTCATCCTGGGATTTATATAACCTCTTAAATGACTTTTAAAAAATGTATACATTATTTCACTCTTTGTGCTGTAAAGTTCAATGAATTTTAATAAATACACTGTGCTCTGCATTCACAATTACAATATAATAGAGAATAGCTTCACATCTCTAAAACATCCTCATATTTTTATGCATTCAAGTTTTGCTCTACTCATCTTGTAACCCTGGCTACCACTGGCATTTTTACTTTCTGTATATTTTGTTTTTTCCAGAATGTCATACACTTGTAATCACATAGTTCCCTTTTCGGACTAGCTTTCTGTCTTATCAATATGCACTTAACATTCTTCCATGCCATTCCAAGGATTATACCTCATTTAGTTTTACTGGGGACTATTTGTTCATTCACCTATTGAATGACATCTTGATTGCTTTCAGTCTTTGGCAGAAAGCTGCTATAAATATGAGCCTGCAGGATATTGTGTGACCTTAATTTTTCAAAACAGCTAGGTAAATAATGAGAAGTGTGATTGTTGGAGTTTAGCAGGTACCTAGGAACATGATTACTAGATTGCATGAAAAGAGTATGGTTAGCTTTGTAAGAAACTGACAAATTTGCCTTCTAAAGTGACTATACCATGTCTCATTCCTATCAGCAATGAGTATGTGAGGGTTCTTTCTACTCAACATCCTCACCAACTTTGATATTGGCAGAGTTTTGGAGCTTAACCATTTTTAATGGGTGTATAGTGGCATCTGATTGTTTTAATTTGCAATTTCCTACTTGTATATCATAATGTAGTGTCTCTTCAGATCTTTTGTCCATTTTTATATTGGGATGTTTTCTTATTGCTGAATTTTCTAGAGTTTTATCTACTTTGGATAAAAATTCTTTTTGAGATGCCTGGTTTGTCTTTTTATTCTCTATATGCTGTCTTTCACAGAGGATATTTCTTCAGTTTTGAGAAAAAAAGGTTTTGCTGATTTTTTTCATGGTCATGCATTTTGTATTAAACAAAAACCTCTTCATTCATCAAGATCATCTTTTTTTTAGATCATGTTTTCCTAAAATGTTATACTTTGCATTTTATACTTAGAACTATGATTTATTTTGAATTTATTTGTGCTAAAAGTGTAAGTTCTATGTCCAAGTTCAATTTTTAGTTTTTTTTTCAAGTTCAATTTTGAACATGAACATTCAATCATTCTTGCAATATTTTGGGGGAAAACTATCCTTTCTCTACTGAATTGCTGTTGCTACTTTTTAAAGATCGTTGGGTATATATGTGTGGGTCTGTGTATAGGCCCACTTTTCCCTTGATCTCTTTGTCTACCCTTTTATCAACACCAGACTGTTTTGAAAATTGCAACTTTATGTTAATTAATTCTTAAAATCAGATAGTATGAGCATTCAAACTTTGTTTTTCTTATTCAGTGTTATAAACTATCCCTAAGTTTTTTGCTTTTTTCACATAAACTTTTTTTTGAGACAGGGTTTCACGATGCAGTTTATGCTGATTTTGAACTCACTTTGTAGCTCAGTTTGGCCTAAAACATGCAGTGATCCTACTGCCGCAGCCTCCCAAGTGCCAGAAATACAGGCCTGCACCGACACATACAGACCACATAAAATTTAATATTGGTTTCTTAATATCTAAGAAATATCTGCTGGGATTATGCTTGGGAATGTGTTTAATCAATAGATAAATTTGGAAAGAACTGCTATCTTAACAATATTAATTAATAAGCATGTACTATCTCTCCATTATTTAAATAATCTTTGATTTCTTTAATCAGTTGTGTAGTTTGTATAGTATATTCCAAACATAATTTATTGAAATGACTTTTAACATTTCTCCTAGGGTGCAATTGTAAATGGTATTTTTTAACAGAGAATAAAACAAAACAAAGCAGATCAGAACAAAACAATGCAAGCAACACAAGATTTCAAAACCGGAAAAAAGGAAATCAACAGTGGCTACCAAAATCAACAGTGGCTTCAAAAACAGGTGTCCATATCTGCACACACAATGAATTCAAACAAAACAAAATGATATAAAAATAATCAAAGCAAAATAATGAAAGTAATACAGGCCTTCAAAATCAGACAGTAACAAAATCAACAATGGCTACCATAAAGTCTCTTCTTCTCTTCAAAGTAGCTGTCTTACCTTCACACATACTGAAATCAAATAATAGAAAACAGAATAAAACCAACCAAAACAAAGAATAAAAGCATTATTGGGCTTCAAAACAAGATGATAGGAAATCAGCAATGGCTACCATAATGACTCATTTTCTTCTAAGAAGCTGTTCAAACCATCACATATAATAAAATCAATTCCTGTAAACTCTTTAGGAAAAAATCTAGGCATGTATAACCCTACACTTGTACAAGTTCCTATCCTTTCTGTATTAGAGGGAAAAACAAAACAAAGCAAAATACAAGAAAAACAAGAAAAAAGAGACTAAAAAAACTAATGAAGAGCCCAAAACAATAACAATAGAGGCTTTCAAAACAAGGTGGTAGGGACATAACTAAGGTTATCATTTTGCATAGTTATCTTCAAAAGAGTTACACAGATTGCCAGATATAAACATGAAAAATTGATCTAATCCTATAAATGTTAACTGTTTTGTTTCAAGAACTACTAGAATTAGTGGTACAATCATTTTTGCATATAAACAAATGTATATCTTTTTTCTTTTCCCTTCCTTCTTTTCTCCCTTACACTATCTGAGTTATTTTTTCCCTTTGAGTAGTTTCTTACCCTTCCACAATATTTTTTGAAGATTTTGTATCTTATTTACTCTTACAGTTTCTTACACTAGAAATAAAATACGGTATTTACACATGTGATTTTGATTTATTGCACTTATCACTATGGTCTCAAGTTGCATCCATTTCCTATAAAAGCTTCAATGTAATCCTCCTTTACAGCTGAGTAGTACTCAATTGTATAAAAATACCACATCTTTTTTTTTGTCCATTCCTCATTTGATAGGCATTTGGGTTGTTTCTAAACTTTAGCTATTATAAATTGTGTTGCTAAAAACATAGGTGAACATGTATCACTGTGGTATGATATTTTCAATTCTTCTGGGAAAACACACAGAAGGGAAATAGCTGGGTCAAATGGGACTTCCAATCCCAGATTTGAGGAACCTCCAGACTGATTTCCACAGGGGTTGCACCAGTCTACACTCCCACCAACAGTGCAGAAGAGTTCCTTTTTCCCCATAGCCTCTCCAGCATTTGTTGCTGGTGGTTTTCTTGATCTTGGCCATTATTTCTGGAGTGAGATGGAATCTCAGTGATGCTTTATTTTGCATTTCTCTAATGACAAATGATGTTGAACATTTTTGCACCTATTTATTTGCCATTTCTATTTCTTGAGCGGTGAAGTGTATATTCACCTCAGATGACCATTTTTGGAGTGGGTTTTTGAATTTCAGGGTTCTGATTTTTTAAAAATTTTTATATGTTCTAAATAGAAGTCTCTTTCTGAGGGAGAGTTGGCTAAAATATTTCCCAAATCATCAGTTTTCTTTTGACTCTGTTGGAGATTTTCTTTTTTTAAGTCATTAACAGAACAAGAAGAAAAATTGTTCAGTTAGAATCTAAATAACTAAACAGCCCTTGCACCAAATTCTCTTTGAGAATTCAAGTCAATTTATAAACTCCCTTTCTAGAAAAATCCCTTACACATAAAACTTGACATATCACTTAAAGGAGTTGGCCAAACTGTGACTTCCTCAACTTGGTGAAGGGATGAGCTTGTGTAAAACCTACAAGAGTATGGAATAAAGTGGAATATTAAGCAGGCATAGATTATTGTGGATATTATCAGGTGCCTTATTTTCTTGTAAATGAAGAATTCACTATGGAACTCATAACAATTGGTAGTGTGGTGTACTCTCTGGGCTTACAATTTCCAGAATTTGACAAACCTAGTAGGTTCTATTTCTTTCCATTGGAATAAAACTGAACCATCTACGTAAATTCTCACTCTCAATTTCTATGTCACATAAAATGGATATCAAAACAGTACCTACTGGGCCTGGGAATTTAGCTTAGTAGCATGAGCACCTGCCTGCAAGTAGGAGGTTGTGAGTTCAATCCTGGTCACAAAAAAGTACCAATTTTAAAAACAGTATCTACTTCCTAGAGCTTTTTTGAGGATTTAAAAATAGGGATAGTAGTATGTCTTCCCATAAACCACATTTTCCATTAAATAGGAAAAATAAACTATGTCTGGCTATACATAAGAATTCAGGAAAATAGACATTTTCAACACTAACATATTGTAAATAACTTGTTCATGCAATCATGCCTTCACCTAAGATACACTTGATATTTTCATAACAAAGGAAAAGTCATACCAAAAGAATGTGTCTGTTTTTAGTAGGATGTGTCACCTTCTACTTCACTGAGAAAAGTTTGATATATAATACATCCTAACCATTTCTGTACTTCAGAAGTTTCAAATGGTGTGCTAAATGAAGCAAATCATTTCAGTTACTCAATTAATCCTCTTAAAATCTTAGTGAAGTTTTCTACATTTAATCTGACTATTGCAGAATTGTCTTAGTGGAAAATTTCTATGTGCTAGTGTTGCTCTGAATTTTAGCACACACACTGGAACTATTCCTTTCCAAGTACGTCATTTAAAACTCCAAATCTTGAGATTTCAGGGCTACTGCTTGTAATCTGGACTGTTTCCTCAGGCAGCCATAGAGGTAGGTTTCTGTCACCAGCTTGCCTAACACTAAGGACTGAGAATATCAGGGCAGTGGGGCATGAACTGCAGCTGCCTACAGGGACCTCCTCCAAGGGAAAAAAAGCATCAGAGTTCCCCGCTGACAGCCTCAGACTTTCCCCAAGCCACATCAATATCTGAGCCTCATCTCTTCCACTCTCCTATCTCCTCCACTTGATCGGCACCATGGCCTGAAGGTTCTCCCTGCCTACCCCACAGTGTTCTCCTATAATTGTGTACCTTGAGTAAACATGTTGCTCATCAAAGGCCATCTTGGATTTTCAGAAGATCCAAAGTGACAAATTCAAACTGCATTTCTGAGCAAGAGAACCCCTGGAAGCAGCTAGAAATAATTAAGTGTGAGACTACAAACTAGGGGTCCTGAAATAACTAGTAGAGTTAAGAACAAACAAATATACATTACAAGAATTCTAAGCTTTTGGAAAGAGAGTACTTTTAACCCTGAGAATTGGCCATATGCAATGCCTTGGTCGTGCCCTTGTAGTGTTTTCACCTTTAGACGCAGGTACTGAAGGTGCTGTGTTCCTTGGACAGAGTACATCAGAACATACAAATTAACTAATCAAGGTCACTTACTGGGGAGAGAGTCCCTGTTTCCGTTGATTACGTGATAAATGTAGCTGTTTAAATGACTATTGTCATTAAAAATCAGCAGCACTGCCATGCATTTTGCATGTCAGACTGACTAGGAATTTGTGAATGAGACCAATATAGCATGTTGTCATTAGTGCATAAGTAAAAGATTTGTTTAATTGTATTTTATTCTAAGAAGATATCTCAGCAATATTCTCAATTAAATCCAAAAGCCAATTCCACTATGTACTGTTAGCCTTTCTTCCTGATAGAAATCCCAGAGTTCACGCATATACAATGAAATCCAATCCTAATTGCTCCCAAATCAGCTATGAATCCTAAGAAACTGGGGCATTAAGTGCTTAAATTGTGTTTGCTACCAGAAAATGGAATTTCCCTAATCATTTGCTATGCATGTCTCCATATTGTTATTATAGTAATTTTGCTCATAATAATTTTCAGAGACTGAAAAAAGAAAATTCGCATTACAATTCATTCATTTAAAAAATAAGTCGGTAGGGCTATCTCTATCCAGAGATGGTAATTTATAGTACCAGCCAAGGAAAAACTTCCTGTATCCATGGCTATGGGAACCCTACTTTAATGGACACACTGTAGATCCAACACCACTACCTGAATCCATGGCTTCTCTCCACAGATTGTGATAGGGTTGTGTTGGGGTCCAGTAAGGCTAAGGGTGGGGTAGAAGGAGAATTCTACTACCCTCACTAATGTCCTGAATCAAGTTTCAGTGCATAGTTCCCCGTGATCCCTTGTCCTGACACTCACTTCAACCTTGTTGGCACTATGAGCTCACTTGAATTTTCTCCAGCTTTTTTGGAAGATCTATGTGAGCAAGGACACTGTCCTGCTCCTTATGGTAGGCTCACCAGCCCCAAATCTGGCATGATTTAACAGCCTGACTCATGTGGCCCTTTTCTAACTTACATGGATGCCTTCCCTCTTTGTGGGCAAGTGCCTATGAAAAGACCCTCAGCCTTCCTGACCTACTTTTAACTGACTCAACCTTTGTACCTATAAAATAAGAACAAACAACTAGTAACTAACATTTACTGGATCATTTTATGGTGTATAATAGACGTTTTACATGCATTATCTCCTTCAATACTGAAAACCCTATGAAATCTATAACAGAATATTCCCCTTTTTTAAATGAGAAAATTAAGGCAGCAAGGAGGATGTAATGACTGATACATTGTGTCAACTTGAATTCAGAAGCTTCACTGAATCAGCAGTTCTGTATCCTAGGGTGTAGAGAATATGCTCTATGCAGCTGTTTACCCCTAAGATACTTGTACTGGTTGATTCACTGTGTCAACCTGAGAAGCTTAGAAGTTTAACTTAGAAATTTAAGCAACTCAGCAGAGGGCCTGGGTCCTCAGTTTGTAAACATTCTCAGCCTGGGCCAGAGGAGGGCAGGGAGGTGGTGTGAGTACTACACTCACCCTAGGTGTAGTACTATACTTACAATAATGGAGGAAAAGAGGCTTGCTCTCCACTCTTTCTCTTGCTCTTACTGTCTTATGCCATCATGAACTGTTCTCCCTCTGCCATGCCACCCTGCTTTGGAGCCGGTTGATTATGGACTGAAACCTTTACAAATTGTGAGCTAAATAAACCTTTCCTTCCTTAATTTTGGGTGTTGTGTATTTTGTCTTGACAATAAGAGAAAAGTAACTAAGACAGGGAAATGAGGAATTTACAATACAGGTGTAGAAATGGCACAGGGAAGCAAGAGGTGGACGATCAACCCTAACATGCAGTCATTACAACACCACACAGCCAAAGGTCTCTCAGGTCCTGCCTTTCATGGCTGCAGGTGACCTGTGTGAGATCTACCAGTCTTTCCCCACCACACACTCACTCCTCAAACAGATCAATGGGGTTTCTCTCCGCAGCTCTCCAGGGAAGCTGCTCAGTAGACACAAGAGGCCTTCTCCTGGCCAAATGTAAATGTCTTTTCTGCATTTTCTTTCATTGACTCCATTTGTCACTTGGCTTCTGGAGCTCTCTGTTTCTTTGCTTGCACCCACCTGCCAAGTCTCTGGGTTTTTTTCATGCTATGAACTATTTGTTTCCACTTTCACTGACTCCTGGATTTTATCTCTCTGTGGCTACTCCCTCCTCATCACTGGTGAATAAAAAGAACTGACAGTTATACAGATAAGGAAACAGCAACCAGACAGATTACGAATCCACCTAAGTTTACAGTACCAACAAGAGTCAAAATTGGTACTCAAACTTTAGTCTTACTCTTAATTTCTGTACCTACAGCAATATCCTTCTTATCCCAACTCTGCTACCCCGTTTCTACCACTGATATTCCATAAAGGTGAGTAAGAGGCAGTAAGTGGGGCTGGCTGCACCACTAGATGCTCAAAACTTGCCTGTTCCATATGACTAAGAATTTTCAACTGCCAGTGAGGAAAACCTGTATTTCTTCATACTTTCTTGTGTTTTAAGTCCTCCACCTCTGAATATCATGATTCAGGAAAGCCAATGTCCAATTTCCAATCCCCAAGACCCAAATACTTAAAACAACCCCCCAAACCTAAGGAGATGAACCCACAGGGTAAAAATCTTTGTAAGAATATCAATATGGAAGTACTAAGAGCTGACATCTGCAATGTGTCCTTGGAGATCCCCAGAACGAGTGACAGCACTAAAGAAATAGTGGGGGCAATTGAAATACACAATGAGTCTATTAGACATTATACAGTCTCTGTCAGTCTGTAACTGATCTGGAAAAGTAAGACACTTCTGGTTTTTGTTGCTTTCATGCTTTCATGGAAGCTTTCAAAGGGCCATGAAAGGGCTCTAGAAAGGTCGTATCATGTAGGGGAAGGGCACAGAACTACAAGCCAGAGCCCTGGCTTCTAGTCCTATTTCTACTTCTCATTGGTAAACAGAGATGTGACCATAGGCAAAATTTTAAATTCCTTGAGCCTTAATTTCTTCATCTTTCAGTGAGGATTATAATATCTATCTTAAATGGTCATTGCTACAAATACCTGAATCCTCCAAAAGCACCTAGCTTAATGTTGAACATGTACACATATGTTTATGTGTGTTTTGACCTGTTTTTGAGGTGTATAAAAGATGGCCTTATGCAATGGTAGGAACTCACTTACTGAGCAGTGGCCATGTGATTTTTGTTTCCTCATTTGATGCTGCATCAGGGCAGACATTCAAGAAGAAAAGATCCATCTGCAACCCACACATAAGACCCCCATGAAAAATCATGTCCTTTCCTTTTGCTCTGGCTTCAGGGAAGAGGGCATTCTGCACAAATGAGGGCCTCATTAATAGAACTGAAATCCAAAGTCCCTTATTCCTTCTTCAAGTGAGCTGTCTCCTCCTCAGAGAGGGCTTCCTTGACTACCAGCCACTTGTTGATAGTCATACCATGTGCTCATTTTCAGATCAACCTCTAATTTCAACTGTCAGCACACTTGTGCTAAACAACTTTTGCTCTGCGAGTTTAGGATCTTTATTGCCAACTGGAATCCACAGTCTATGAAAATAGAGTTCAGTTCAATATTTATTCCCGCCACTCCAGTGTGGCCTCGACACACTACACTCCCTGGTTCCCTGACCCCCAAACATCATCCCCCCTTGGTCTCTATTCATCACGTGAGCCTGGATCTACAACATTCTCTACTCACTTGCTCTTCTTATCAGGGTTACCTAGGGGAGGAAGGGGCCAGCTGTTATCTGCCTCTGCCTCTACACATAATTTTTTTTACTGTGAAAAAAAATGACATTAATTTTCCCACCTTAACCATGTGTAAGTGTGCAGTTCAGTAGTGCGCAGTGTCTTCACAGTGCCATGCAATAGAGTATTAGAACCTTTCATCTGCAGAGTGACTCCACCGGTGACGGCGAAACTATGGAGCACATGTTGTTTTTCTTTTAAGGCAAAAGATGTTAATGTATGAGTTATCTTTTCTAAACTAAAACCTCATTATTCAGGTTTAATTCCAGTGTTGGCACATTGTGATAAATAAGTGGGTTTTGGGGTGTAGTGTGGGCATTCAGTCTCTAAAAGGTTGGTCACTCCAGCACACACACTAAACACTCATTCATCCCTCTGCCTCACCATTCAACTCTCAGAAACAACCTTTATACTTTCTGCTTCCAGGATTTTGACTACTTTGGATGATTTATATGAGTGAAATCATGCAGTACTTGTTTGTCCTTTTGTGACTGGCTAATGTTCATGCATGTAGGAGAACATGATACGAATCCTTTTCAAGGCTGCTGTCACCCATAGTATGTACCTGACATGGGTTCCACATCTGCTTATCCCATGGTGGACATTTGACCTCTTCTTGTCTGTGCTATTGTGAACAATGCTGAGGTGAATGAGTGTGCAGATAGCTCTTTTAATACCCAGAAATGGATTCTTTTGGATATATACCCAGAAGTAGACTTGCTGAATCATGAGTGATTCTATTTAAAGTCTTTAAGGAAACTATGCAGGTTTTCACAGGACTGTACTAGGGCTGGGGATATAGCTCAGTGGCTTAAGTGCCTGCCTGGCAAGCATAAAGACCTTAGTTCGATTCCCAGTACAAAAAAAAGTCATTGTAACTCATAGGACTGTACCATTTCACATTTTCCAGTCACACCAGCAACCTCATTGATTTGCTTCTTGATGGATCTGTCCGTTTCTGAAAAAGGGCATCAGAGTCTCCAATACATGGACTTCACCTATTTTCCCTGGCTCGTTTTGCCTCATGTGTTTTGACGATCTGTTACTATGTGCATGCACATTAAGGGTTGCTATTGTCTTCCTGGAGAATCAATCCCTTTATCATTATGCAATGTTCCTTTGTGTCTCTGATGCACTTCTTTGTTCTCAAGTCTGCTCTATTTGAAATTAATATAACAACGTCTGCATTCTTTTAATTAGCTTTAGCATGGAGTATTTTTTTCTATCTCTTTACTTTTAATTTACATATATATTTATAGTTAAAGTGTTTTTCTTTTGGACAGCATAACCTTGCATCTTGTTTTTGACCCACTCTGTCAGTCTCTGTCTTTGGGGAGGTACTTTTAGATCACTGGTGTTCAAAATGACTATGGCTATAGCTGAGATAACATCTACTAAATTTGTAACTGTTCTGTTACTCTTGTTCTTAGTTTCTATTTTTGTCTCTCATTCTTTTTCTGCCTTTTGTGATATTAATTGACAATTTATATGATTCCATTTTTGTCTCCTCTCAACATATTTTCTTTTTTTACTTTTTTAGTGGCCTTCCTAGAACTTGTATTAAACATTTATAACAAACTTGAGTTTTCAGATAACACTGTACTGTTTCACAGGTAGTGCAAGTACCTGATAATCACAAAATATTCTTAATTGCTCTCTACAGTTCCTTGTAGGATTACCACCATTTGTTTCAATTAATACAGAAGTATATGTAGCATGCATATTTTTTGCAGTACTTGGAATCAAACCCTGGACTTTATGTAATCTAGGCAAGCATTCTATCACTATACTTTGCTATAATTGTTCTGAAGAAACTATTTTCAGCATAAAGATTCAGAAAAATAAAACCTAACTTTTATTTTATCCTCACTTATTCCTTCTCTGACAGTCTTCCTTATGGCAAGTTGAATTTCTGAAGTACTCCATTTTCTTTCTCTCTGAATAATATATTTTTATATTTCTTGGAAGGCATGTTAGCTGGAACACTTCCCTTAAGTTTTTGTTTGTCTGAAAATGTCTTTGTCTTTCACTTTTGAAGGATAATTTTGCAAGGTACAAAATTCCAGTTTGGTGCTTTGTTGGTTTTTTGTTTGTTTGTTTTGTTTTGTTTTGTTTTTCTTTCTCAACACTTTAAATTTTTCACTATATTATCCTTTTATCTTCATAGTTTCTGGGGAGAAGTCATTATGTGTTTTTATCTTTGCTTCTCTATAGGTGAGATAATTTCTCTGGCTTCTTTCAGAGTTTTTTCTTTTTCACTGTGTATCGTCTTCAAAGTAGTTACACAAAGTACAAGACATCAACCAAAAGGATTCTTACAAAAACGAAATAGACACATAATAGTTTATCTTAGTTTATCAAAAAGAAAAATCTGTGTTATTATCGAGTTTTTTGTCGTTTTATTTCATTTTCTGTAGCTTGAATATAATATAGCTAAGTGCTTTTACTGGTTTATAGGTTTTTTTTAATATAATTTTTGTAGTTGCCTCACTAGTTTTAGATGTTCTGTCCTCTTTCCTCCTGGTCTTTTTTCTTTGCCTTACAGTTTGGAAATGTCTATTGTTATGCACTCAAGGTCAGATTCTTTCCTCAGGTGTATCCAGTCTAACTGATGAGCCCATCCAAGGCTTTCTTCCTTTTAAATACAATATTCTACCCTCTACAATTTGTTTTTTATCCTTCTGTAGAATTTCCATTTCTCTGATTATATTATTCATTAGCACGTTGTTTAATTTTTATGATAAAGCTCTTAGAATATTAACCAGATTTTAAAAAATGTTCAATGATAATTCCAATATTCCCACTATCTCTAAGTCTAGTTCTTGTATTTTTCCCTTTGAGTATGGCTCATAATGTTTTGGTGAAAGGAGAGTGTGATATGCCAAGTGTATCACATACCAGTAGGGTGGTGTGGGCAGAGGAAGTACCATATATTCCTTTGATTAAGATTCTGTCTTTTGGTGAGCCAGTGATCCTAGACTGTGAACATCACCACTGTTTTTAAGTCCTCTCCATTTAGTGGAGTAGGATGGCTAAAAGTGGCTGCAGTTGGGTATCCCCTCTCCCCTTATGTGGAAGGCTAGTGAGAGATTGAGTTGAGTTTTTCCTTTCTCCCAGGTATGTTACATTCTGATAAAATCCCAGCAGATGAAGCTCTAGTAAACACTTTCTCCTAAGGGTGGGCCTTGTAAAGCAAAGCAGAATATTCTGGTGTAATTCAGAATGGTTCTTGAAAGTAAAACACTAAATAGGGGTCTCCCTATGCATAGAGCTCCCAGAAAATTTTAAATTTCAGAGGGATGCACACTAAGCCTCTAGAAACTTTTCGTTTTGATTAAAATTGTCCTACTGTGGCCTTGGTTCCTGGGAAAGCCTCTACTCAGGGCCTTCTGTGCCAGTAACATCCTATCTCCCGGTCTCTTCAACTTTGGGGCAGCACTCTGTCCCACTACCCCACTTGACCAGCACACCTGAAATTTGTTGATCTTCAGTTCACATTTATTCTTCTTGTTATGATGGAGAGGTTACTTTTAAGCCATAGTTATTTATTTTTCTTATCTAAGTATTCCTTTTTGCATCAACTCAGTCATTGTTTCTTATAGTGAAGTGATAAGCAGGTCTGTTCGTTTTTTAAAGGAAAAGTGACACAGAAAAATAAAGATGAATATCACTTTCAATTCTTTAAATGATATTGCATTTTCATGAGCATATTTTCTTATTGTTGTAAATTTACACTAAGTAAATAATGATGGCATTCTTGGTGTGCTTTTTCAATCATCCTTCTCCAAAAGCAACTGTCAAGATAACTTCCTAACAAACATTACTTAATCGCTAAATTACTCTATTTCATATATAATGATAGTCTATTTAGATATTACTCCTCATTTCATTTTCTTCTCTATTTTATTGCCATTGACAATAATGAGATTTCCACACTTCCTCTAAAAAAGATAATAGAGTCTTTGAGCAATTTTTCCTACTGAATATTATTGTGGAAAATGGAGCATATCTTAAAGATAGTGTTTAATGTCTCTAGCCTTACCCAAAGCCCACAAACTCAAGATTTTCATCTTATTTGAGCTTTACATATGACCCTTATCTTATCACACTGTAACTGACTATTCAGTTGTCTGTCTACAGACTAGACTTGGAGATCCCCAAGGGTAAAAGCCATGTCTCGTTAATCTCTGTATCTTCCATGTCCAGCAAAGCACATGGCACACAGATATCATTTAAAAATATTTAACTGGGATGTACTTCCTTACCTTTATCTGATTTTTTTGCCAAATATTGATTTGCTCACTCACTAAACAACCCACTCATTGCAAGAATGTTCTCTTTTGTGAAAATGAAGGGGAATTTTTTCAAGTACAATGTTTTCTGTGTAACCTTTTCAAAGGCATACTTTCATTGCATACCATTTATTTAATAATAAATATTTTATTGATGAACACCTAAATCTATTGTCTTGGGAAATTTCAAGTAAACAGCAGAATTATTAACTATAGTGACCATTCACATCCCAGGAAACTTCAGTTTCTTTATGTTGGAAGCGAAGGTGAATTACACACACCTGAAATATTATTTACTATTATTTCAAATATGAAAAAATTGAGGTTCACAAATCTTACATGGTTTTGCATAGTCTCACAGCTACTAAATAGTGTAAATGCAAATGGAACTTATGTCTGTCTGTACCTAAAGTAGAGGGGTAAAATTCCATGGCTGTTCCCTAGTGTACTAGACCAACAGTTCTCAGTGTGAGGAAAGGAAATTAGACTCTGCAGTGTCACATAAAGTGTCAAAAAAAGTACATGTACCTAGTTAAAGATACTAGTTGACAGCAAATGTTTATCTCCTTTCCCTCCAATAAGTTTAGATGTAAAAATGCCCCCCAACCAGAAGCATTGTGGTAGCCATTGTTCATTCGCTATTATCTTGTTTTGACATCATGTATCACACTGTTTTGTCTTAATTGGCTTCATTCTGTTTTGTTTTGCTTGGTTTTATTCTCTTTAAATTAAAAAAAAAATTCAGTGAACTTCTTTTTTCTTTTTTCTTTGACTAGTCATTTCTTACTGTTATTTTTTGAAATTCTGTATTATTTCTACCCATTTTGCTGTTTTGCCTTTTTTCTCTAAATAATTTTTTTTAAAAAGAACTCCATTGAATTTTGAGGATGGTATAGGTAGCTTACTATTGGGAGGTATGATCTGGTCAGAAGAGGCAGGTCACTGGGGTGTGACCTGGAAGATGATGTCTCCTTATATGGCTCCTCCCTTCTCTATTTCCTGGCTGCAGGAAGTAGATGACAGCAGTGTTTCCTTTTCTATGCTCATGTACCATGCCACCAGGCCTTAGAGCCAACCAACTATGAACTGAAACCTCTGCAAACTATAAACCAACATAAACATTTCCTCCTTTAAGCTGCAAGCATCAGGTATTTTGTCCCAGCAATGAGAAAACTGACTAAAATTCTCTTCTAAGATCTCCCAAAACTATAGCAAGGGAATAAAAGAGCCACAAACCTATGAGGACTAAAAGGATCAGGAGAAGAGCCACCAGTGAGCAAGATTTCAGCAATTCTTAAAAGTAGAATAGAGAGGGGGGAGTTTTAACTTTAAATCCCTTCAGAGAAGGCATAAACCAGCTGATCTTCTCTGTGAAACATTAGTGGATAAATGTAGATGTGCAGAGCTATATGTAGAATCCTGGCTGAATATATATCTGTATACAGACTGAATATGTTCTGAGGTCCCACCCTTGCCCCAAGCACGCAAGCAAGAAACTTGAGATTTTATTTATGGATACATGAAATGAAGAAAACCAGGACTTAATTGACACCAGGTATGCTAGAGAGCAAAGATTAGTGTTAAAGCTTCAAATAAACCTTGAAAGTCCGCTCCTAAAACAGTAAAGTTGCTTCTACCCTCACTCCCAAGATCTCCCCTGCTAAGCTCCAAAACTGACAATAATCACACTTATATCCCACCCCACTACAAGACAGGGAATAATTGTTGTTGGAGAAAAATAGCCTGTTGGAGGAAAAAAAGTGATCTTCACACTTGAGGATCACAGGGAAAATCTGGCTCCTTGCCCAGCCACCCTTCACTGTAGACTACTGGTCAACAAGTCTTCACCTGCACACAGACTAGCAGTGTTCATGTACCTCACACTTAAGTATATATAAACAGCCAAGGATCATGAATATTGGAATGCTACTACTTTATCAATACTTCTATTGTTATCCTCACCCAGACCATCTTTATCTCTCTTCTGGATTATTGAAATAATCTGTCAACTGGTTTCCCACTGAACCCTCACTCTCATTTGCAGCATATTCTCAACAGGATAGTCAGTGAAATCGTTAAGATGTACCAGAGCTATGTCATTCCTCTTTATAAAACCCTTCAATGGTACCCCAACTTGATGAGAATAATAGCCAAAGTCTATTTCCAAATCTGCAAAAGCCCTCATTTTCAAAACACATATTCTTACTGCAAGTCACAAACTGGAAGATAAAATATGAAAACCATATATCTGAAAAGGGGGTTGTTTCTGAACTATATAAAGAATTCCTTAAGAGTCAGCAAGAGGTATGGGTATATAGCTCAATGGTAGAGCACTTACCTAGCATATACAAAGCCATGGGTTCAATCCCAAGCACTGAAGAAAAAGGTTCTCATCAATAAGAAAATCAAAATTTTTAAATGGGAAGACTACTTCACTATGCATTTCACCAAAGTATAACTTATAAATGCTATAAACACATGAAACATGCTCCACAGCATTAATCAATAAGGAACTGTAAATGCACACCACAAAGAGATACCACCACATACCTAGTTGAATGAAAAAATCAATATACTAAGAATACCTTAGGTAAAGATGCAGAGCAAGTGGAACTCTCACACACTGCTTTTCAGAATGTAAGATGGCATAAACATTTTGCAAATCTGTTTGTCACTTTCTTACAAAATTAAACAAACACTGATTATATGGCCCAGCAATGCCAGGCCTAGGTGTTTACTCAGGTGAAATAAATACTTATGTTCACTCAAAACACATTTATTGAGGGCATGGTTTAATGCATAAAAAATGAATGAATCTACCATCATATAAAATGACCAGATAATGTTTGGATTAGCCAGCTTTCTCTCACTGTGACAAAATAGTTGAGATAATCAATTTCAAAGGAAAAATAATTATTTTGGTTCAGGATTCGGAGACTTCCATCCATAGTCGGTTGGCTCCATTATCTTGGAGCCTGTGCTGAGAAAGAACATCATTGTGGGCAATGTGTGGTGGAGCAAAGTGGCTCACCTCATGGCAGCCAGGAAGCAAGGGGAGAGAGACAGAGAAACAGAGACAGAGAGGCCCTAATGTTTCCTTCAAGAAGACAGCCCCAAATTACCTTTTCCCATTAGATGTCACCTCTTACAGGTTGCAACACTCCCCCCAATAGTGCCACAGGCTGCCAAGTAAGTCTTTAGCACATGGCCTTTAAAACATATTTGAGGCCCAAACTAAACCACAACAATGTCAAAGCAAAAAATGTCTAAGCAAAAACAATACAAGTATATTTTAGGAATAAGGGAGTAACTACCACAAGGAATGGCTAAGACTTAAAAAAGTATGTCTCAGGGGCAGTTCAGATGAGTGAAATGGTTAAATGCAACTGTTGTTTTTCATTAAAAACTTTCCAGTACTATTGATTTTTAACTACATGAATCTATTACTTTCATAAAAATTTAAAAAGTGAAGTCATGCCATGTGATTCTATTCCTACAAAGCTCTAGAACTAGCAAAACTAATCTATGGCTGCATGTTACTCGGTCTCAAATGAGTCAGAAAAAAATCTCTATACACAGAAGGAAAGTGAATGCCAAATCAAATAAATTAAATACTAATGAAAGGTTGATCTGGATGAAGCACATCTGGATAGGCTTTGCAAGTATTATTTTTCTTTCACTGTTTTCATAAGTTTGAAGATATTTTCAAGTAAAAGCCTTTAAAACAAACTAATCTGTGGTAGAAAAATCAGAATAATAGTTGCCTGTTAGAGGTGAGTGAAGGCAGGAATCAGCTGGAAAGGAGCAAGAGAGAAATTTCTGGAATGCTGGCAGTGTTCTGTATTTTGATAGGACTTTGGACTATATGGGGTGTATGTTAATCAAATCTCATAGAACAGTAGGATTAAGATTGTCACATATCACTGCATACAAGATTTATTCAATGGAAAGAAACATGCTGAAGTTAATAATATTTATTCTGAGAGGCTTAAAAGTAAAGTATAAATATATCTGCAACATACCTTTTGGTTCATCTGATAACTTAAGAATGATTGATAGATGGAAAGAGACAGATGGAGGAATATGTAAGAAAGCAAAAACAGCAAAGTATAGATATGTGATTGTTTGCTATAACTTTCTTCCAACTTTACTGCATGTTTGAACGGTTTTTTTTTTTAATTTTGAAGGTAGTGAAATACAACAGAACAAGACAGAACATAGCCAACTGAGACAGTACAGTGAAATTGGAACAGAATGTCACAACAGGTTAGCAGGATAACAGTAATAGATGCCATAGTATATCTCGTTATCTTCACAATAGTAGTTCTTTCAATCAGGTATAGCAAAATCAAACCAAATACAGAACATTATAGAACTAATCAAAAAATATTGAATAGAGCAATACAATTAATCAGAACAAAGAAAAACAGTGATAACAATATTTGCCTTCCAAGAGTTGGTAGAAGGAAATGCCCCTTTTTGCTATATTGCATATGTTCAACCTCCCAAGAGATGCTCAGACCCCTGGCTCTCATTTGCTAACGGTGGGGTCGGGGAGGATGTTTGATTCTCAGCCCACACACCGGTAGGCTCACAGCTGCTTACCACAGAGGTGCACTGCTTGCTTGTTTTCACAGTGCCCTAGGTTCCAACATAGTGTGGATCTCAGGAAATGCTGGGTGGTTCTCCCCCTGGAGCAGCCGCCGCTTGAACTTTTTCATAAGAAAGTTTTAGGGTCTCCAGGTGTAGTGATGCATACCTGTAATCCTGGCACTCAGGAGGCTGAAGCAGAAGGATCGCTATGGGTTAGAGGCCAGCCTGAGCTACATAGTGAGTTCAAGCCCAGCTGAACTACATAGTGAGACTCTGCCTCAAAAAGTTAAAAAGACAAAAGTGTTAGGGGAAAAGCAGAAATATAATAATGCAGCATGAAAGTTTGCATATGATTTCAAAGTTTATGAAAAGGGAGCAAGTACTTTTAAAGATTTCAAAAGACTCATATGGATAAAGAAACTGAGATAAGATATAGCTGCAATGGCCCAGCTTGCAAGTGGCAGTAAAAAGTCCAGGCCCAGGGTCAGTCTGTCCTGCAGCACGCAAAACCTTCTGCATGGTAATCCTCCGGAGGTCCAGTACCACTACCATGTGACCAGCTTTGTCTTCAGCCCTGTCCAACATCATGTCTACCCTTAAACAAGTAGATGTCCTTGAATAAGGATAGGGACCCCCCATGTCCCTCATCAATTTTGATCACATTTTTTTATTCAGTTTTTTTTTCTAAGATCAAGGTCTGGTCCTCATTTATCAACAAAGAATTTTAAATTTCCTGTGGGAACTTTTCGAGCATGAACCTTTCATCTCAGCCTTTTCTAAGCCTAAAAAGCACTGCTTTCTCATCTTCGTTGAGTCAGATATAAATATTAAGGTTAAACAAACACCCTGGAAAGAGTTATTGCTACCTGCATCAATCTTATTTCATTAGATTGCACATTTAAAAACACAAACAACCCCACTGTCCATCACCAGGACAATGAGTAAGAAAATTTTGACACAGTCATATAATAAATACTATGCAGCAATTAAAATTAAGGTACTACACCACTGGCATATTAAAATGGATAAATCTTAAAGATACATTGAACAGAAAAATAAATTTGTAGAATGAACATAATATATAATAACTTGCTTTTAAATTTTAAAGATATATAAAACATTGCCATGGTTTCTAAATTTTAAATATGTATAAACAATTCTTACATTGCTTAAAGTTATGCACCGAAGTAACAAATATGAAATGTACAAATAAAAACCCAAGTTAAACTGATGGTTTCGTTATGAGAAAGAGAGGGAATTACATAGGTAGCTTCAACAGTTTTAGTTTTAGAGATAAAATTTGAAAAGTCAGAGTTCTATTTCTGATCCTTGAAGATGAAACAAAGATTTACGCTCTTCCTAAAGAAAACTAAGAAAAACAATAATTTTTCTGATCAGATTTTATTGGGACATTTTTAAAATATTTTTTTTATTTTAAAGAGAATAAAACAAAAGAGGAGAGATCTAAGCAGATCAGAACAGAACAATGTAAGCAACACAGCACTTCACAACAAGACAATTGGATATTAACAGTAGCTATCATAATGTCTCTTTCTTTGAAATAGTTGAGCCTACCTTTACACACAATAATATCAAACATGACAAAATAGAATAAAACCACTCAAGAGAATAAAAGTATTGCAAGGCATTCTGAACCAAATAACTGAAGATGAACAATGACTACTATACTATCTCATTTTCCATAAAAATTTGTTCATACTATCATACATATTAACATACAATAAGACACAGCATGATATAACCAATGGTAATAGAAAAACAAAAGCTTGGTAGGACTTCAGAGCAAGATATCAAATCAACAATGGCTGCCATATTATCTTTTCTTTAAAGTAACTTTTCATACCATCACATATATTAAGATCAAGCAAAACAGAATAAAACCATTCCAATCAATTAATGAAAACATGACTTCAAAGCAATATAATGATAAACCATGATTACCATAAAATCTTCTGTACTCTTACCATTTCTTACACTAGAGAGACTATACAGTATTTATACATATGAGTTTGATTTATTTCACTTATGAGTATGGATTCAAGTTGCATCCATTTATCTATAAATATCTCAATGTGATCATTCTTTATTGCTGAGTAGTACTCCATTGCATAAAAGTACCACAATTTTTTTATCCATTCCTCAGATCATGGGCACTTAAGTTGTTTCCAAGATCTGGCTATTACAAATTGTGCCGCTATAAACATGGGTGCACATATATCACTTTGGTAAGATGTTTTCAGTTCTTCTGGGAATATGCCTAAGAGTGGAATAGCTGGGTCAAATGGGACCTCCAATCCAACTTTCTGAGGAATCTCCAGATTGACCTCCACAGTGGTTGCACCAGTCTACACTCACACCACCAGTGCAAAAGGGTTCCTTTTTTCCACACAGACTCTCCAGCATTTGTTGTTGCTAGTTTTATTGATCCTGGCCATTCTTTCTGGAGTGAGATGGAATCTCAGTGTGGTTTTAATTTGCATTTCTCTAATGACCAATGATGATGAACATTTTTTAATGTATTTATTTGCCATTCATATTTCTTCATCTGAGAACTGTGTGTTCATCTTGGATGCCCATTGTTGGATTGGGTCTTTGACTTTCAGGGCCTGATTTTTTTAAATTCTTTGTACGTTCTAAACAGATGTCCTTTTTCTGAGGGACAGTTCACTAAGATTTTTTCTTCCCAGTTTGTGGGTTTTCTTTTCACTCTGCTGGAGATTTTGGAAAGATCTCTTAAAAATAACAAGGAAACAGGCAGTAAAAATGCAAAGGCTAGAAGACAGCAAGAGAATCTATAATTTAAGAATAAGAAATGTGAATGAAGAAGCAGGAATAGAAACAGGTGAATTACAAAGGCAATTCAT
This sequence comes from Hydrochoerus hydrochaeris, assembly GCA_004027455.1. Lineage (NCBI taxonomy): Eukaryota > Metazoa > Chordata > Mammalia > Rodentia > Hydrochaeridae > Hydrochoerus > Hydrochoerus hydrochaeris. Next base: position 60,018 of record PVLA01007536.1, on the reverse strand, counting down.
GGAAATAATTAAGGAAAACTTCCCAAGCATGGGAAAAGAAAATGACCTTTGGTTATGTGAGGCATGCAAAACTCCAGGCACCTAAAACCAAACCAGAGCTACACCCAGACCTATAATAATCAAGATACCAGAAATTCAATATAAAACAGAATATTAAAAGCTGTCAGAGAAAAGAAACTGATTACCTATAAAGGTAAGCCCATCAAGGAGTGTTGGCATTAAGTCTTCTTTGTATTTCTTATAGAATTCCTCAGTGAATCCGTCTGGGCCTGGGCTCTTCTTTGTTGGTAGAGACTTGATTACATTTTCAATTTCATTCATAGAAATTGGGTTATTCAGCAGTTTTACATCTTCTTGATCCAGCTTGGGTGATACATATGTTTCTAGGAATCTGTCCATTTTTTCTGTGTTATCGAACCTATGAGAGTTGAGGTTTTCGAATAGTTGTTGATGATATTCTGTATTTCCACAGGGTCAGTAGTATTTTCACCTTTTTCATTCTGTATTGCATGAATTTGAGTCTTTTCTTTCCTTTTAAAATTAGGTTGGCTAGGGGCTTATCAATTTTATTTATTCTTTCAAAGAACCAACTCTTTGATTCATTGATTCTTTGTATTGTTTTCTTAGTCTTTACTGCATTACTTTCTGCTCTGATCTTTATAATTTCCTCCATTCTATTGGCTTTGGGCTTGGCTTGCTCTTCTTTCTCTAGATATTTGAGTTGTAATATCAGGTTGGTTATTTGTGTTCATTCTGTTTTCCTAATTTAGGAACTCAGTGCAAAAAAATTTCCTCTGAGGACTGCTTCCATTGCATCCCACAGGTTCCAATAAGTTGTATTTGTATTTTTGTTTGCTTGTAGATACTGTTTAATTTCTTCTTTTATTTCCTCTGTGACTCATTGATTGATCAAGATTGTATTATTCAACTTTCATGTGCTTGTGGTGTTTTTGCAGTTTTTTTACCATTAATTTCCAGTTTCATGGCACTATGATCCGATAACCTTCATGGGATAATTTCAATTCTGTTACATTTACTTGAATATGTTCTGTGGGGTAGTATATGGTCTGTTTTAGAAAATGTCCCATGCACTGCTGAGATTGTATATTCTGATGTTATTGGATGGAACACTCTGTTTATACAAATCCACTTGTTATAGCAAATCCATTTGTTCACAGGTATGAATCAGTTCTGTTTTTTCTTTGCTGATTTTCTGTCTAGTTGATCTATCCCTTTGTGTCAAAGGTCTGTTAAGGTCTCCTGTTATAACTGTGTCATTGCCTATATGATTTTTCATTTCTGTTAATACTTTCTTTGAGTAGCTGGGTGCTCTAGAATTTGGTGCATATATATTTAAGATTGTTATCTCTTCTTGCAGTTTCCCCCTAACTAGTATATAGTGGCCTTCTTTATCTCTTCACACCATTCTTGGTTTGAAGTTCACATGGTCTTCAAACAGAATAGCTAATCCTGCTTTTTTTGAGTTCCTGTTGCATGGAGTATTGTTTTCCATCCTTTGACTTTCAGTCTATGAGTTTTCTTTTGGGTTAGATGGATTTCTTGTAGACAGCATATGGTTGGACTTTGTTTCTTGATTCATTCTGCTAGTCTGTTTCTTTTAATTGGTGAATTGAGGCCATTTACATTAATGGTTATAACTGTCATATATTGGTTTATTGTTGACATGTCATCTTTCTGAGGTTGTATCTTAACTTTCCATTCTTTTTAATTGTCTGTCTTGCTTAGTGTTTTTTTTTCCTATGTGTATATAGAATGTCTTTCAGTATTCTTTGCAGGGTTGGTTTGGTGATCATGAAGTTCTTCAACTCTTCTTGGTCATGGAAGTATCTTATTTCTCCATCCATTTTGAAGGACAGTTTTGCAGGGTACATCAGTCTAGGTTAGAAGTTGTTTTCCTTTAGGATCTGAAACACTTCACTCCATGCTCTTTTTGACTTCATTGTTTGTGTTGAGAAGTCTACTGTGATTCTGACAGATTTTCCTTTATAGGTGATCTATCTTTTCTCTCTAACAGCTTTTAAAATTCTGTTCTTATGTTGGATTTCTGGGATGGTGATTATTATATGTCTGGGTGTACTTTTGTTTTGGTTATGGCTATTTGGAGTTCTACTGCTTCACTAATCTGTATGTCAGTTTCCATACTCATGTTTGGGAAGTTTTCAGCTATTACTTCTGTAAATAGCCTCTTGATATCATTTGTGTTGTCCCTTTCTTTTTCATTTATCCCTATTAATCTTATGTTGTTTTTCTTTGCATCATCTTGCAGCTGTTGAATTGTTACTTCCTGATTTCTTGTTATTTTGAGAAGATCTTTCCTTTCCTGATCACTAGCTTCAATCTTTTATTTGAGGTCTGAGATTCTATCTTCACTTTCGTTGAGGTGGTTTTTGCAAATTTCAATAGAATTTTTTATTTCCTGTATATCTCTGTGAATCTGCTTCATGTATTCTGTTTGTTTCTTAAATTGTTCATTCAGGGATTCTATCATTTTGCTTTGCTCCTCTAATATTTTAGCTGTGTCTTTGTTGGATGCATTCAGTATTTCTTTTACTACTTTTATAATTTCTTCTTTTACCTGGGAGATTATTTCTGATTTGAGTTCCCTCATAGCTTCCCATACTTGCTTCTTTATTTCAGTTGATATCATTTCAGACATTTCAGGTGTATGGCTAGTATTTTCTTCTATGTACATGGCTCCTAGGCTTTATTGGGATGGTCTGGAAGTTTGAGATTGCATTTTGCTCTTTCCTTTTGTCATTTTCCTATATTTCTGTGTTTCCACCGATGTTCCAAGGCTTTTCCTGGATGTGTTGGAAATCACCTCTTGTTCCCTCCACCACTGTGACTCATGTGGCATTGGTTCCCCTCACGTGGTGGGCCTGGTTTCCCTGGCTGAAATAAGGTGGCTGGGTGTGGTCCACTCTAGCCCGTGGAACTTCTGGGATGTAGTCCAGTGTCCTAGGGGACTGGGTGGGCACCCAGCCACCAGGACCAGTGGTCCTTATTGGGACATTTTAAATGTAGATAGTGCTCACATTCATCTTAGAGAAGTTGGACCTGTATTTGATATAACCTGACTGTTTTTCCCTATTCTCCTATTTTCCCTTCAACTTCTCCTCCCCTTCCCATTTACAAAAGCTTTGTTTATTTGTTTTCCTTCTTTTTTTCATTTTATTTTGGTTTTCCCTTCTTTCCTTCCTCCCACCTCTCCTTTCTGCCTCTCCCCATTTGAACATTTTCTTCTTATTTCACAATACCTAGTGTCTTACTTAATTTTTACTGATTACTAAGACAAAATATCTGATGCCAAAGTTGGGAAAGGAAAGGTTTATTTCTTATAGTTTTTAGAGGTTTCAGTTCATACTCAGCTGGCTCCAAGGCAGAGTGTCATGGCAGGGCTGCAGTTCATGGCAGCAGCAAACAGCAAGGTGTAAACCAGTGAGAGAGAGAGAGACTTGCCTTCTTCCAGCCATTACATTGTATACTGGCTCCACCCCTAGCTGGGTGTAGCACTGACACCATCAAACCAAGTGCTAGAAAATGAACCAATCACAAATGCACATGCAAACTCATGAGGCCTGGGGCCCACCGACATAAACCATGACACCTAATATACATTTTGGACCTTATTTATACAGAAAAATGATATTTTTAAGGGAACACATTCCTAAAATTATTGAGGATGTGATAAAAGAATGTAGAGTTATCACACCTATATGCCAGCTGGAATCAGAAAGGCCAGAGGAATTTGGCCCACTTTTGTTTGTAGGGCTTTTGCCAATACACAAGAGACTTCAAGTCTGAACAGTATTCTGACAGTGCTAGAGAGAAAAAAAAAACTAGCAAAGGGCAGGTGCCCAATAAGCCACCCATTCTCCAGGAATGGGACCTCAAACAACCAAACACCAGGCAGCATAAGTACAAACAGGAAATTAATTCTGGCTCTCATGGATCTCTCTCTGCCTAAGGTCATCTCAGTGGTCCAGAATTTCTAATCTAATCTGGGATGCTGATGTTATCGCACTGAGTGAATGCATCCTTAGACAGCTCTCCCTTTACTTCATGTGCAATATCTAATATCACTATTAGTCTAACACTTTTAGTGAGGATGCCTGATGCTTAAAACGAGGAGCACCCTAACTGATAACAGTAATAACAGATGTGATTCCTTCCTCACACAGCTCTGAGCCAGGACGCTGGAGAGAAAGTGCCACCAACTGCATGGCTTAAATCACGGAAATTCATTGTCTCATTCTGAAGACTAGAATTCTGAAATCAAATTGCCTACAGAATTAGCTTCTTCCAAAGGTTGTGAAGAAAACCAATCCCATGCCTCCTGCCTAGCTTCTGGTTGTTTGCTGGCAGTTTAGTGACCATTGATCCAACTACAATACTTCAGTCTCTACCTTCACCTTTACATGGCTTTCTTCCTAGGCATGCATCTCTCTGTGTCTAAATTTTCCATCTTTATTCACTAGTCATACTTGATAAAGGCCCAAACGAATCCAGTATTTCATTTTGATTTTCTCTACATAAAGACCCTGACTCCAAATCAATTCAAGTGCTGAGGTGCTAGAAGTTATAAATTCAACATATGAATGAATCTGGAAAAGGGACACAACTCAACCCATAACAGCCATAAACTTCATTTTTCCCTAGCAAAGGAAACCCCAGGCCTACATGTGTGAGAGAAACTGCCCTGGGAGCCACTTTGCAGTTGCCCTAGATTATTCTGTTAACTCATGTAAGGCCTTCTTAAGGGACTTCAAACAGTTCATTCCCAGAACCATTGTCATAAATCCTAGTGCTAACGTCTCATGTTCAAAACCTTTCAAGACTCCTCACCACCTTATAAATAATGGCTAAATCCCTAGCAAGATGTCATTCAGGACCTCTACACACTGCCCCCATCAGGGATTTCTACTCTTCACTGCTCCCCTAAACTCACTCTAATTGGATACACAATAATTCCTTCACCCACAGACCCCACACTTTCATTCAGTGTTTTCATCCGTCTCCTTTTCCTGGAATACTGCTCAGCTCTACAAATGAACATCCTGGTTCCCTCAGTTCTGAGATGCAAGTCATTTATAAGGGCATGCACACTGAATGCATCTGTGTAAGTTATGGAAAGTTAACAGGAGTGAACAGAGGAAAAGCTGGGCTTTGGTGCAGTCACAAAAATGTGCCAACCAAATCTGCAGGGAAATATAGGCCTGAGATAGCTGATCACTATTGTAAAGAGCTGGGACAAGGAGATAAGGCCTTTAAACCACTGTAGCAAGTGGACACCAAGACTCAAGTCTAGTGACTTGCTTCTGGTGCATAGACTACAGCAAAGGTGAGAAATTGTAACTTCCATAGTTATGTTGGTAAATAAGACTCAATCTTGCTGTCAGAGTCATTAAAGTGATGTTTATTGATGGTTTCATGAAGAGCCACATGAGGAAAGTCAATGTGGTAAGGAATTATAGCTGGTTTCCAGGAGCTAATGGCAGCATCCAATCAACAATCATCAGGGAATCTAGAAGCCAGGGACCTCAGTTCCTGAAAGACCAAGGGAACGAATTCTGCCTACAACCTGTGTTCAGAAGTGAAGTGTTCTCCAATTGAGCCGCTAGGTGAAAATGAAACCTAGCTGACACCTTGAATGTAACCTTTCTAAGACCCTAAACAGAGACCACATATGTGCTTTGCTCAGACTCCTGACTCAGAAATTGAGATGATTCATGTTTGCTTCTTCAAACCACAAAGTGTGTGAGGAATTGCTATGTGCCAATTAATAAATAACTAATACACCCACATGTTAACCAATCACTGACTGCAAGCTATCTCAGGAAAGAAACTTGCATTTAGACAAGGCCCCTTCCTCTGTAAAGGCAATTTGTAAAATTGGCTGCCTGTTGAGGACTGGCATCCAGAAGAGTCCCAGCAGCTAAATGAGCACATCCTTCATCCCTAATAGGACTGGGAGAGGACAGCAAAGAATCCACAGCAACCCCACCCATCTCTCAATCATCATTCCTTGGTTTCCATTGACTCTCATAACAAAGTGCCAAGGTTTAAACAAAAGAACTTGAATCTCTACCATTATGGGTAAGAAGTCGTATAGCAAAGTGGTGGCAGGGTCACACACAGGCTGTGATAAGGGAAATTCTGCTCCAGCTTCTGCTATTCCTTGACTTTCCTTGGCATGTGGCTTCATTAATCTCTGCCTTGCTCTTCACATTGCCTTTTCTATGTCTCTGTGCTTTCTCTTCTGTATTATCAGAATACTAGTGGTCTGCCAGCCAGAAATGACTTCTCTGTTGCTGTAAATTCTAAAACCTTTGGCAGACACCTCCTGTATGGCATTTCCCTTCAAATTTTGTTTTGCAATTGTTGATACATTGTATCAACTTGAAAAATTTAAAAGTTTAACTAAGTAACTCAGCAGTTTTACATCCTAGGGACTAGAGGACACATCCTGGGGTGGTGATTTGTGCTCCAGAATGTTGTAATGTTTGATTGATTGTGTCAACTTAAAAAGTTTAGAAGTTTAACTAAATGACTCAGAAGGGAGCCAGGGTACTCATTTTGTAAACATCCCCAGCCTGTGCAGGAGGAGGGCAGAGAGATGGTGTGGGTGTAAAGGACTCACCCTAAGGTGGGTAGCCTACATACAATATAAAAGAGGAAAAGAGGCTTCATTGTTTCCCCACTTTACTCTTGTTGCTTTTGCTATCTTCTGTCATCTTGACCTGTTTTTTTTATTTTAAAGAGGATAAAACAAAACAGAACAAAGAAGATCAGAAGAAAACAATGTAAGTGACATAGATTTCAATGCAAGACAACAGAAGATCAACAGTGGCTACATAATGTCTCTTGTTTTTTCAAAATAGTTGTCTAAGGCCAGGGATTTAGCTCAGCAGCAAAAACGCCTGCCTGGCAAACACAAGGTCATGAGTTCAATCCCCGGTACAAAAAAAAAAAAAAAACAGTTGTCTATATCATCACACACAGTGAATTCATACAAAACAAAATAGCATAAAACTGATCAAAACAGAATAATTATGGCATTACAGGCCTTCAAAATCAGACAATACAAAAATCAAATGTAAAGTCTCCTGTTCTCTTCAACATAGTTGTCCGTACTTCATGTATGTTGAAATTAAATAATACAAAGCAGACTGAAACCACTCTAAACAAACAATAAAAGCATTACCATATTTCACAGCATGATGATACGGAATCAACAATGGATACTATAGTATCATTTTTTTTCTTCAAAGTAGCTGTTCATTTCATCATGCATTATATAATCGATTAGCATAAAATGTTTATGAGAAGTTCTACACATGTATGAGTCTCTACCTGTACACATGTCCTTTCTGTATTAGAGGAAAAAACAAAACAAAACAAATTCCTAGAAAAACACAAAACAAAAAAGACAAACAAATAACAATAACAAAGAGCCCAAAACACTGAGAATATAGGCCTTCCAAACAAGGTGATGGGAGCATTACTAGGGTTGTTATTTTGCATAATGATCTTCAAGAGTTCCTCAGATCACCATACAATAATATGAACAATTGTTCCAATTCTGTGAATGTTAACTTTTTGTTTCAAGAGCTTATAGAGTTTGTAGCACAATCATCTTAGCAATCCTAAGTGTGTTTATATAATTTTAAATATTTTTTCTTTTCCCTTCTCTTTTTCCTCATTTTCCCTGAGATATTATTTTCTCCTTTAAGCAGATTCTTATCCTTTCACTGTATTTATTGAATATTTTGTATCTTATGTACTCTGAACAAAGAATAATAGTATTGCTGGATTTCACAGCATGACACTATGGAATCAGCACTGGATACCATGGTGTCTCTTTTTCTTCAAAGTAGCTGTTCATTTCATCATGCATTATATAATCAGTTCTCACAAACTGTATAGGAGAAGTTCTAGGCATGTATAAGCCTCTACATGTACATCTATCCTTTCTGCATTAGAGGGAAAAACAAAAAAAACCAAATTACTAGAAAAACAAAAAAGAAAAATAAATAATAATAGCAAAGAGGCCAAAACAATGACAATGTAGGCCTTCAAAACATGGTGGTAGGAATATAACTAAGTTTGTTATTTTACATAGTGATCTTCAAAAGAGTTCCTCAGATCACCAGGTACGAGCATGCAAAATTGTTCCAATCCTATAAATGTTAACTGTTTTGTTCCAAGAACTAATATATCTAAATTTGTACACACACACTTCAGATAGCTAAGATTGAAATAGACAAAATCAGACTCCAAAAATAAAAAAAGAAAAATTTATTAGCTGAGCTTAGCGGTGACACTATTCCAAGGACCGGTCAGGATAAAGTGCATGCAGAGTCAGTGGCTGCAGGGGTATATAACAATGAACTAAGAAAGGAGGGGTTAGGGCTTCAGAATTAGCATGTCACCATATAGGGAGGTGTGGTAATATGATACATTGCAAGGGGAAGGGTCCAGGTGTCTTAGAAGAAATGAGGCTGTGCTTACAGGAATTTAAGGAAGTGTAAGGCATCATTTACAGAAAGTACCATGAAGTCATAAGTTATACAGCAATTATAGGAAACAATAAAAAAGATGTCACAGCTTACTTGCATAGTTATATCAGCTCAAAACAGCTTATGACAAAGATGATTGTGCTACAAGTTCTGTCACCTTGAACTGTTTCCCCTCTGCCATGACACCCTGTTTTGGAGCCAGATGATTATGGACTGAAACCTCTTCAAAATGTGAGCTAAATAAAACCTTTCCTTCCTTAATTTCGGGTGTTGGGTATTTTGTCTCAGCAATGAAAGTAAAGTAACAAAGACAGCATCATAGTCCTAATATTGTAGTATATTCTTGTCTTCACCAATAGATTCTAAGATCAAAGGAGGTAGTATGTATTTTACGTTCAAATTCCAATTTTACCACTAGTTTATATGAATTTGAGGAAGCTCAAATATGCATTCATTGAACATATTTATTGAGTTTCAGCTATATTCCAAACATTTGTAGGTGTTGAGGATATAGCAATAAATATTCCCTTGTGAAACTTACAGTCTAGGAAGAAGTCAGACAATAAATGAGAAAAAGGGGTAAAATATATTTCATATATTTACATATTTTATTTTAGACAATAAAAAGGGATCTGGAGGAAAATGAAGTTAGGGATTATGGGGTTGAATATGTGGAGGTAGAGTCATCATGGCAGGTCTTACTGAGAAGTGTAATGAATAGAGCTCTTAATGGAGCCAGTCTTGTAGTTATCATGGGGAAAGTCATCCCCATCAAACAGGACAACATGTACAAAAGCCCAGATGTGAGATTGTGCTTGAAGCATTCAAAAAAGACTAGAGAGAGAATAAGTGAGTAGGGTGAGAGGGAATGAGTAGGAGATGAAATCAATATGGAAGGAAGACTAGCTTATGAGGGGCCTTGTGGAACATGGTAGGGAATTTGGCTTTTACTATAAGTGTCATGAGGATTTCCTGGAGGACTGTGAGTAGAAGAATTACAGGAACTGGCTTGCTCCAGAACAGGATCATGCTGGCTGCTGAGTAGAGAAAATTATTTCTATCTCTTGGTTATTCAATCAAATGCTAATCTTGGCACAGCCCTGGAGAGATTTTACAGATGATCCTAAATCCCCAAGTCAGCTGACCTTAAGATCTAGAGATGATCCGGGTGAGCTTGACTCTACTGAGTGAACCCTTTCAAAACAAAGAATTTTCTCCAACTGGTAGCAGAACAGGGCAAAGGTGGAATTTGAAGTAGAAGGAGAATGTGTGCCATTGCTGTTTGTGAAGCTGGAAAGGACCACATGAGAAGATATAGGTGTAACCTTTGAGAACCAAGAGTGATCCATAGCCAGCAACCAGCAAGAAAGTGTGACCTCAGCCCTGTTGCCCTGAGCATCTGGATTCTTCCAATAACCCACATGAGCTTGAAAAGAGATTCTTCCCTAGTGATTCCAGGTAATGGGACAGCATAGCTGACACCTTGACTTGAGCCTTGAGAAACCCTAAGCAAAAAACCAACCCTACTATTCTGGACTTCTGATGTATGAAAATGTAAAGTAACATATGAGTGCTGTGTTAAACTACCAAGTTCATGGTAATTTACTATATAGCAATAGGATCCAATAGAGGAAGTTGTGAGACCAACTAATAAACTATGGTAGTTATTCATGCAATAGAAGTAGCCTTGGGGATGGAGAATAGTCAGATTCTAGATATATTTTGAAAACGCAGAAAAAATACACTTGGCCTAAGAACAGAAAAAGTGGAATCCTATCAACTCAGACTAAGAAGACAAGAGAAGGAACATTTTAGGGGGACAAGGAAGATCAGGAACTCTGTTTAAGACCTATTAAGTGTGAAGTGATTTCTAGACAATTGGGTGGTATCTAAAGACAAGAAACAAAATGAGATCACCAAGGGGATGAGTGTAGACCAAGAAGCCTGCCAAAACTAAGTCTGAGGCACTCCAGCATTTGGTGGTCAGTGAGATGAGAGGGTGAAAGAATGAGAAGGAGTGGTAGCTACTGAACATCCGAATCCCAGTTCCCTCATTATATATAGTGGGAATGCAAACAGTACCTATTTACAGGTTCACTGGATTCAGTAATTGGTTTTTAAGAGCTTAAAACAGTGCCAGGTGCATAGGATGCATTCAATAAATGTTAGCTATTGCTGCAGGGGGTAGATCCCATTCTTATCCTTTTATCCTTGTCACCTCCCTATCCCTTTGCCAGCACTGAGCACAGGGCTTTGCACACTGTCATCACTAGATCAATATCTATTGAAGCAAATTTAATTCTCCATCTTAGCGTCCTAAAGCTAGGATTACTCTGTCAAGCTGAGCAAAATGAGCAAATCCCTTTTGGCCATTCACAATTCCTGACTTGAGCAAAGGAGAAGAGAAGGGGTGTCAGGACTCAAACTCCCTCCTTTTTCCAAGACACCACCACCTTGAAGTCGCCATGCAATGTGCCTTTTTCTCCCTAGATTTCCATTTGGAAACAGTCATAAATGAAAGCAATGTAGTAACAGAGAGAAATATAGTTTTGTTGACAAGATATGGTCTCAGATATTTAGTTATCAAATGAAGCACTCCCATAGGATTTACTCATCTTCTGTTTGGAATCTTTCTTCAGATACTCCAGATATTTATAAACTCCTAACTCTGAAAAACACTGCCAACAGCAGGTCATAATTCTTTCACATGTGCCTTGTGGTTCCAAACAATGACCTGCACAGTGGCTACTGGGAATTCTTGTTCAATTTCTTCCTAACTTCTCGTCTGAAACATATTTACTGAAACACTTTATTGCCTCTGCATGGAGAATAATTTAAAACTGCAGTTGACTCTGTAGCAGTTAAGTAAGAGCATGCATCATTTGGGTTGGGTTTGTTGAAAAGAATCAACTGTTCACTATCTCCCGTGAAATTCTGAAAATTTTGGGCAATTAGCTCCTTGAAAGGAAAAACTGTTCTAATTGACGGAATTCTGCAGAAATGCACTCAGAAGCGCTGTTCAAAGCTTCAGCTTTTACTGTTTATGTTTTAAGGTAACTGTTCAGTATCAGCAAAGTATGTGAATTCAGTTAATGACATTGAAACAAAAGAAGCATTTCCAAAGTGCCTGAGTCCACACGAGACCAATATTTTGACTTGCTGATATGAAATTAATTAGCATCTTCAAGTATAAATCCAAAAGCACCTTTTATCTAATCATTAGCACATAGTATTCATTTTGAAATATTTTCCTACATAATCCAAACTTGTCCTACCCTGGGAGAGTCTCCAATAAACTCAATATGTTTCCACAGAGAACCTTGTATCCACATCAAGTAAATTTAGGCCCAACTATTGCACAGGAAATAACTTAAAATGGTGTTTAAGCATGTGGAATACAAGTGATTTAGTGCTGCTTCAGCCTTTTCAACAGGAACAGAAGGAAGGAAATCAGATTGTGCTGGCCTAACCACTCTCAGGCAGTAGCTCAACAAATGACTAAACTGAGTCCCAAGGCTCCATGTTGCAGAGAACAACAATGACTGAAAAAACCAATTTGTCAAGCAGTATTGGATTGACAGGTTTGGATGAAGAAATACTGTTCTGGGTTCTCCAGAACAGTATTCAACAGTATGCAATAATATGTGCATCTACTCTTTTTCCCTGCCTTCCAAAAATAATAGAGAGTTCTTAAAAAGTGAAAGGCATTTAAGATGATTTTCAATGACTGATGCATTGATGTGCAGTCCTAAATATACGGGGTTAAGTTTTGTTGACAGCACAACTCTTTAGGGTCAGTACAATAATAAGGCCAGTCTTTTGAGATCTTAGGCAAGGTAGGTAACATGAAAATAGAGAGCAGGTTGGAGGTCAGAATGAATTGGGTTCAAACCACAGCTTGGCCCTAGTCACTTTGTGATCTTGCACAACTCACATTTCTGTGCCTCAATTTACTCATCTGTGCAATAAGAATAATAATAGTATCCCTTGTTTAGCTTGCTTGGACTGTCATAACGAGGTAGCACAAGCTGGATACAAGGAAAGGTTAAGCAGCACAAATATATCGTCTCACAGGGCTGGAAGCAGAAGTATTAAATCACCTTGTCGGCAAGGATGTTTTCTTCGGAGGATGATGAGGGAAAGATCTCTCCCTTCTTCTTATAGATAGAGTTTTAAATGGTCACAAAATATTATCTCTGTATTCTTGTATTCTCACAATTTCCCTTTCAATAAGACATCAGGATTAGGATTAGGGCCCACCCTAATGATCTCGTTTTATCTTGGTTACCTCTACAAAGACACTATCTCCAAATAAGGTCACCTTCTGAGGTACTATAAATTAAGGCTGCAATGTATGAGTGTACTTCAACTCCTAGTGTTTGACTCATATAAGCACTAAATAAAAGGTAGGAAATATCAGGCAATGAACATTCCCTTACTTACTGATTTTATGGGCTTAAATAATTTCTGATACAGATGAAAACACATCTGTCCACCCTATTCCTGGAGAACATTTTCCTAAACAAATTACAGGTGATAAAAGTAAGAAAAGCTAAACCATTGCAAATAATTAGCAGAAGGGCCAAACAAGGACATTAAGAAATCATGAAAATAGAATTGGGTGGCAGGAAATGGTATTTGCCAGTGAGGCTATAGGAAGCAACTATCAGCACACCAATGAAACTTCAGATGGAGTGGAACATTTTGAAGACAACTTTAGGAAAAATCCATAGCTTTAATAATGGACTAACCATAACTCTAGAATGATAATGCTAGAACACTTAGTCCTAGGGAATAACTGTGAAATCAGAGTTTCGAGTGCACTGTGAAACACTGCTCATAGTTAGAGGAACAAGTGGCTCTGCAATGGCAAGTCTATCAGGTTTCAGAAACATTATCTGGCTGTGCCATCCGAAGTCAAAATGAAGAGGACTTGAGAAGATTTTAGAATTCAGGGAAAATGCACAACAAACTTGCATTTGTGGAGAGAAAAGACCTGCATTAGTACCATCAACGGCCCTTATACTTTTTACTCTCTGAGGTAACATATTTACCTATACCAACTTCAATTTTCTCTTTCAATACCTTCTAAGTTAAATTGTCAAGAGGCCACAGAAATATTTTCAGTTATATGTATATCCATATACATACAAGACATATGGCCTGATTATATGGAATTCCCAGCATATTTGGTTAGACACAGATGTTTCATCAGAGAAAAACAGGTCCAAGGAGACCGAGAAAAGAGCTGAGAACATGGTCAACTCTGACTATAGTTGAGAAAGAAAGGAGCTTCACAGTAGAAACCACACAAACCTGGGAATTAAGACACTTGGATTCTAGATTTTGTCCTGCTACAAACTGTAAATTTGTATAAATCACGTCCTTGGTAAAATTGTGACTTGGATGATTACTTCCATACTGTGTTTGATAGTTAATACTTTTATACAATAAAGTACTAAATCATATATTCCAAACAATTACTAATGGTTGAAGGAACTGCAGACCCTCATAGTGTAATTACGTACTCCTCTAACTTTTAGGAATAAGAAAAGTCCTGAGAAATTGACTTCTAATTTCAAAAAGGTATTCCTCTTAAAAACCTTTTCCCACTGCCATTTTCTTTCACACAGTAGATGCCCCTGTTCTTCCTGTGTCCTGTCTTAGTAAATGCTACCACCATCACCTCATTCTTCATACCAGAAGTCCAGAAGACATCCTTTCTTCCTCCCTCTTATAATCCCCAACCAGAAAATTATCAATTCCCGCTAATTCTGTTCCCAAAATATTTCTCAGATCTACCATCTCTACTGTCACCAACCTACTCCAAGTCACAACATCTGGACAATGGAAATAATTTCCATTTGTCTCCCCACTCCTAATCATACCTACCCTTCCCCAATCCATCTCCCATGTAACACCTCAAGAGATCTTTTAAAACCAGATCATATTATGTCTCTACCTGCAACCTTCCAGTGGTTTCCTATCACATTCAAAGTGAAACCCAAAGTGTGTAACTCAGGTATCTCTTCAGTTCTCCAGGCAGCCTCACCTCTCACTTGTGTCCGCTTCCTCCTCCTACCCACTGCCTGCCTCATGTTACATTCTTTGTATAGACCCAATGATTTCTTTTCAATATGCAATGAATTCATGGGTTCCATGATCTAAGTCCTTTATTGTCTCATTACCAACTGGATTAAGGCCCAACTCAGCCTGGTATTTAAGAATCTTTCATAGTGTAACTTCCCATCTCCACTCATCCTGCCATCTAGTTCAGCAGCCTTTTGAATTCTCCATCCACCCTTACTTTGCCTCAATTCCACAAAATTGCTGCCCTTTCCTTTCAAATTTTTGTTTTATTATGGAAAAATTCAGATATGCATGGAAGTAGAAAGAATGCTAGAATCAATTTCCCTATATCTGTCATCGTGCTGCAAAATTATCCAATATCTGGCATGGTTGTTTCACCTAAGTCCTCTCCTCTTTATCCTATATATTTTTGTTTTGCTGGAGCATTTTAAAGAAAATTCCAGAGAGCATACAAACTCATCTATAAGTATTCAAGTGGGCCATTCTCACCAATGAGGATTCAGGCACCTGCTTGGTATTTCCTAAACATGCCCCAATGTCAATTTCTGCCAAGTTTCTGCTTGGTTCCCTCATTTTTCCAAGTGTGAACCGTTGAGACCCTTCAAGGTCCATCCCAAATGCTAGTCCTTCTGAGAACTTCTTGACTTATCCTCTGCCATGTGCCCACAGCACTTTGTAGATACCCCCACATATTTATGTATAAAATATAAACATAAAAGAATGCACATTCATCTCTGAGCACTGGCAAGGGGTTGGTTCCAGCTCTCTTCTGCCCCTGCCACAAATACCAAAATCTGAGGATGCTCAAGTCTCATATAAAATGGCATAGTAAATACTATATATATGCATATATCTTACGCCCATCTCTCTTACACTTTAAATCATCTCTGATTACTCATAACACCTAATACAATGTAAATCCTATGTAAGCAATCATTGAGAATACAACATTGAGAATCTTAGAAAACAACCAAAAGTCTGCATGTATTCAGTACAGACACAATTTTTCTTTTCAATGATTTTTAATCGGTCTGGTTAAATCATAAGATATAAGACCCATGCATAGGGAGGACAGACTGTTTAAGTATAGTTCATAGTATATTAATACATCACAAATTTTATGTTCCACTACAGTATTACATATATGTACAATATGGAATCTAGTCTATTTAATTGAAAGTATGTTGTACCACACTAAAAGGTAAGATCTTTAAGAAGGAGAAAGTTTCTGATGTTTCTTGAAGCTTGGGTACACTTTCTAATATCTGTTTATATACCTAACACCTAGTGCTGTCTTTGCCACACAGTGGCTAATCTGCAAATATGTGTGGAATTAATGCACTAATAAGGTGTGGAAGCAGCAAAAACACATAGAATTTGTAGTAAGACAATCATAGACTTAAGTTTCAGTTCTGGAAGTTATTTATAAGCTATCTGATCTCTCTAAACATAGATTTCTTCATCTGGCATTGGAAGAGTAATGCCTACATTCCTAGATTGTTTTGGGTATCAAACCTACTAAATATAAAAATACTAACTCCAAAAGTGACTACCAAAGGTACTAAATATAAAGATACTAGCTCCAAAAGCTTTACAGGTATACACATAGAATGGTCTCACAAGAAACTTCAACACATATGTAGTAAGACCTATGGCATGAGAAAAGCTTAACACAATGCCCAGCACATAGTAAGTTCTACAAGACAGTGAGTCACTGTTACTACATGTGATGAACTAACTGCTGACAGTCACCCTATTTGTCCATACTCCTCCATTTCTGAGAGTGATTGATGGACAACCACCCAGTCCTGTGTAGATGGTAGATGCTCTTTATCTGCTGGCTCCATGGTTGTGTGACTCCACTGCTCACTAACTCTGTTATTCCACCTGCCCAGCTGCTCTATCTGTTATTGCAGTTTATCAGCCATTTTAAACACTTCACATTACTGGATGCTGGGATTGAAGAGCCTTAAACCTTGTCCAAGCTTATCCTCAAAGCTGGAGGGACTATATATCTCAAATCATTTCAGGTAGCCACGGGTTAAGTTTGGTGCCAGTGTAATTATTTTTTTCTTTCTTTGTTTTTTTTTTCTTTTTTAAAATTTTATTAAAAAAGAAAAAGGGTAGAAATAATACATAATTTCAAAAAAATAAACAGGAAGAAATCACTATTTGATAATTACATTTGTCCTCTTAGAAGTAGTTGTTCAAGTTACAAAAGTAAAGCATACAAAGTAGACATTCAAACAGTGAGACTGCAAACAGTTCTATTCACCTATCCGACAAAAACTTAGTAATATGGTAATAATCAACCCTACACACTTAAACATACATGCAGTTATATCCTTTAGAGAACTTTCTTTTCTTCTTTTTTTTACAATAGCAGTTATACATTTTGGGTTTATTACTCCTACATTTCTTATTACTTTTTACACTAGAGACACAATGGGATATTTATAATTATGATTTTTATTTAT
Organism: Hydrochoerus hydrochaeris; assembly: GCA_004027455.1. NCBI lineage: Eukaryota > Metazoa > Chordata > Mammalia > Rodentia > Hydrochaeridae > Hydrochoerus > Hydrochoerus hydrochaeris. The sequence continues at coordinate 42,911 of PVLA01007536.1, read as the reverse complement.
TTTACTAATGAGGATAGCCTCAAGTTGTCTCCATTTGCATAGAGCTCAAGATCATCCCTTTTATAGCTGAATAATATTCCATTGTATAAAACTACCACATCTTTTTCATCCACTCTGCAGTTGATGGGCAACTTGGTTGCCCAGTGTATTTATTGAAAATGTCTTATTTCACTTTCAGAAGTGTCATAGTTTGGACAATCAGTTACATGGCCACTCTAGTTAATACTTAAATTACTTTATTTAAAAAATGGGGAGTAGAAAACATTCCAAGTGAGAGTGTTACTAGTTCTGTTTCAGCAGTAATATCTTTTTTGTGAAAACAGATAACACAAATGTGTGTGTGTGTGTGTGTGTGTGTCCACATGACACATGGAAGTAGATCATTGGGAAAATTAAGAATAGTACAGGATGCCTCACTTCATAGCCTCTGAGCTCATGTACATTGGAAACTAGTCCTCATTGGCATTTCTTTCTGTAACTGTATTAAGTACGATGTTTTCTGGTCCTAGAAGCTATTCTTCCTGGGGGTTCATCACTTGCCCCCTTTTTGGCCACAGGCCACATGGCAGGGTAGTGCTTGTAGCCACAACCTGAGCTGATGCCCTGCAATTCCCAGGCCTCTCCAGGACTGTAGTTTTAAAGAGGTAACTTTAATCTACAGCTACTGCCTCCATCTATACAGCAGCTTTCAGACAAGTCTCCAAGACCCCTTGCTATCCCTGCAGCTTTCAGGGTTAGGGATGAGAATCAAAGGCCACAAACCACATTAGCCAGTATAACTATTCCTCCCAATGTAACTGAATCTTCTCTTAAAGATGATTAAGCTTGGCTTTCTGGTAAGTCATGCAAGCCATGCAGCTTCCAGGAAGATAAAAGTCAGCGCCTCCAGAGAAGGAGTGATATGCTAGCTCTGGGAAGAACTGACCAAGAAGCCAACTAGCCAGACTTTCTGGTAAGCCATGCAAGCCCTGTGGGTTCCAGAGTTAGAAAAGACAGATAGCACCTCCCTTGAGCCTATTGGCCTGCCCCTTGAGAATAAAACCCCAACCCCCCACTCCCCAGCCCCTCTACCTCCCCATAAGCAACCTGCTGGTTCAGAGGACAGGCTGAGTTGATAACAACTAAGGTACAAAAAGCAAGTAAATGCTTGTATTGTTTGGCTGATTTTGCAAGCTTGGGGCCAACAGTCTGAGCATCTCTTGGGAGGCTGACGGTATGCAATACAGCAAATATGGGGGATTTCCTTCTATCTTGCCTTTGAAATCCAATATTTGTTGTCATTGTTTCACTTTGTTCTGATTGTTTTTGCTTTATTCAATATTCTTTTTTGATTGGTTTCATTCTGTTTTAGTTTTGGTTTGACTTTGCTATACCTGTGGAATGGACAACTAATGTGAAAATAACAAGATATACTATGGCAGCTATTGTTGTTTTCCTAGCATCCTGCTTTGAAGTTCTGTACCGATATTGCAGCTTTGTTTTGATTAACTTTGTTCTGTTTTGTTTGTGATTTTATTATCTTTCAAATTAAAAAAAAGGTGATTGAGTCTGGCTTTAGTCATAGTTTGATATGATCCACAAATAGCAGTCAGGTAGACTAAGCCAAAAAATTGGTATCTATTTCATTGAGACCCTATTAAATATGGTTGACTATTGTGTCTTACAGGCAAAACCTGATTACCAGTTGTTCCCAGTCAAAAGGAACATCATTGTGTGATGATACAGGCCAACATGAACTGTGATTGATTTATGTTCATTTGGTGCTCAGCAAAGCAAATGAAACAAAAGTTAAAAAGTTGTAGGTCCAGGGTTATAGTTCAGCAGCACAGCACCAGCCTGTCAAGCATGAGGTCATGAGTTTGATTTCCAGTATGCACAAACAGAAAAGTCATGAGTTTGTGGATTACATATCATGTGTACCAAGGTACACTGGTAACCAAGACAAGTGCCATCCCTGCACTCATGGGACTTATAGGCAACTATGGAGAATAAACATCAAGGCTCTCAGTTAAAAATACACTAAAGTTTATAGTGGAACAGTTTGTAATAGCTATATTGTGGAAACAGTCAAAATGCCCATAAATTGATGAATACATAAAGAAGATATGTTTTTTTATAAAATGGAGTATTACTCTGCCATAAACAAGGATAAGTTTCAGACATTTCTAGCTAAATGGATGCATCTTGAGACCATACTCTTAAATGAAATAAATCAGACACATTTGTAGATGATACCTTGTCCCCCTAGTGTGAGAAACCAAAAGTGTAAATGAGAAAGAAAATGTATGATGAATATTATAAAATAGGAAGAAAATATTCAAATGGGAAGGGGAACTAGGGAGAGGGAAGGAGAAAGGAAGAAAGAGAAAAGAAAAATGAGGAAAAAAGGGTAAGATAGAAGCAAATATTTTGTAAATAAGATGGGGAAGAAGGCTTGAAAGCAGGAGAGGAGAATGGGAAAAAAGAAGAATCAAGATAGATCATGTACAGGTACAAATTCCCAATGACTGATGCAATCATTATATATACCTTGAATGTACCAATAAACTTAATTAATTCAAAACAACTAAAATACACAAAAGATTAGAAGAACAACGCTAGAAGTGTTAGAAATTTGAAGACTGAGGATTTAGCTCAGTGACACAACACCTGCCTGGCAAGTGCAATGTCCTGAATTCAATTACCAGTACCAAAAAAACAAAAACAAAGAAAGATAGACAGAAAGACTGACAGACAGAAATAAATATTGGACTTATTATGTCCTTGTATGGATAATTTTAGGGATTGATTCCTGGAGGAATTGGCACTAACCTGAGACTTATAATATGAATATAAATTAGTGATGTAAAAATCAACAGATTTTTCATTCAAACATCCACATATCTGCTGGGCAATTGTTGAATATTAACTATGGTGCCAGACTCTGTGCACAGTGGCAAGAAAATAGTGATAAACAAGACCAATTTTTTCTTTTCCCTCATGTAGCTTATATTTCAAGAGAATTCCCAAAGGTAAAAACCAGAGAACGAGATTTCAGATTCTGAGCATTTTTCCCCTCTTATCTTTTTCTGGCTAAAGAAATCCAGGCAGATTACCCTAAAGTGCAAGTTAACTGACCTTTTATCTTGGAGCACAACTCCATTCTGAGACTTTGAGAATAATGCCTTTGCCAAGTTAACTCACCTCCTTTTGAGGTTACCCTTTATGTGGAAAGAAAGACTCAGTTTGAGATGGTTTGGATTCTGAGTCAGGAATCATTGATTCCTCTGCATAGACACACACACCTTGCTTTCTGCTGCATAGTTATTTGCAAAATGTCTCTGTGGCTTCCACCCTCCTGAGGCTGGTGTAATCACTCTGAAAAGACATTGGTTTTGATCTATAAACCCATTAGAGTTGGAACTACTTTCAAAATGCACTCTGTATTCTAAACCAGATAAATTAGGTGGAAATCATTTTCAGTACCCAACAGTTACTTACTTTACAAAAGGTTTCATACTGCAGAAAGGCTTTCAATCTAGGGTATGTTTCTTTATGATAATTCTATCAAAAGTACTGCAAGTTCTCAAACACCCTTGCAATGAATATATATAGATAGACAGATAAAGATAGATACCCATAATCCATAAGCAATTTGTTATGTTAACATGTCAATCAATCCATTGAGCAATCTTATTTGTGAATGTATTTTTAAGTAAATTGTGAATGTTAGTACATGTTACTTTTAAACAATATAGTGTGGCTTTTTAATTAGAATTCAAAATTTGTTATGATTCTTTTTTTCAAATATTTGTATCAGAGATAGCCAAACCTTTGGTGTACCATTCAATGAATTCTGACAACCCAATAGATCTGTACAACCCAAACTTCTACCAAATTACAGAATGAGTTTTCACTTCAGAAAGTTTCCCTATGCTGACTCTTCTGTACATCCATCAGCAACGATAAATGTTACGATTTTTTTCACCAAAGATGAGTTTCATTTAGTCTAGAATACCATATAAGGGGGCCAGGGATTTAGCTCAGTGGCTTAAGTGCTTGCCTGGTAAGCATGAGGTCATGAATTCAATCCCTGGTACCAAAAAAAAAATATAGAAAAGAAAGAAAGAAAACAAATAGAATACCTTATAAATGGAATCTGTAATCTTTCATGTCTTTCTATTTTCATTCAACCTACTTTTAGAATTCATGCATTCTACTACATATATCAACAGTTGACTTAGTTTTACTGGTGAATGTATCACTATATGAAATATATATATGGAATATATATATGGAATCTATGAAATATATAAATTTTGGAAATCCCACTGTCTTCCCAAGATTTCCATTAATTCTCAAGAAAAAAAAAAAAAACAAGAAAGAAGAACAAATAGACAAAGAGGAGAACAGAATTTGGATGCCAGGGCCCAGAAAATTACCTACTCCTTGAGCCATGTCAGGAAATGGAGACCATGAGACTACATCAAAAATACCAGTGAAAGTAGAAATTAGAAACAGTGTAGGAACAAAATAGAACTTCCAGAGTAAACCTTGGGATTGATCAGGTCCATGATGTTTCTCTGTCTTCTTCAGTTTTAAAACTCCTAGCAGGTGAAGGCACATACAGCATGTAGAAATCAGATTCACCCGCAGGAGGAAATGACAACAATAAGCAGGACCTGATTTAAACACAGTCAGAGGAAGACCTCTGAGAGGAACCAAGTGGGAACTGACACATAACTAATAAGGAGACTCGCACATGCACACACGCACACATGCACACACACAAAAGAAAAAAGAAAATCAGAAAAGTGTTCTAGGAAATTGTAAGGGTGGAGGCACAATATGAAGAGTAAGTTGAGGATGATAAAAGGTCTAGGTTTCAGGCAGGGCTCCCAAATGGCACTAGTTCTATGATCAGAGAAAATATTAAGTACATGAATCAGAAACAAGGAAGAGGCCTGAGTGGGAAAGCAGGAAGACCAAAAAGTTTCCAGCACAGGACACAATAGCCATATTCCATGATCAAGGGATAATGCAGAAGAGTGATTGAAAATGTGTTACAAAATGTGAGTTGGGGCTTTTTTCTAATTCCCTCACTTCAATCCTAAATGCCAACCAGCCAATCAGATGTGATTTTCTCTTTTTATATTTTACATTTATTTTCTATTTTAAAGAAAATAAAACAGAATAAAATCAATCAAACAAAACAATAAAACCAGTAAGGGCTTGAAAACAAGATAACAGGAAATGAACAATGGCTACTATAATGTATCTTGTTATCTTCAAAATAACTGTCCACACTATCAGACATAATAAAATTAAAAAACAGAATAAAACCAAACAAAACAAAATAGTGAAAACAATACAGAACTTCAAAACAAGATAATAGAAAATTAGCAATGACTCCCATAATGCCTCTTGTTATCTTCAAAATAGCTGACCAGACCATCAGACATAGCCATGTAAAATTAACCAAATAATACAAGAACTAATTTGCTTCTTTTCTTCAGTTGTTATCTTTTCAGAAATCTCAGATGTGTGACTTCTAATTTCTACTATGTCTCTGTCTCCTGAACTTGTACTGTGTGGACTTGAGGTCTGAGATTGTGTTCTGATCCTTTTCTTGACCTTTTGTTATGTTCCTTCAAATCAGCCCATTGCTGAATCCCAGGTGCTTCCTGCACTGGCTACATATCCTTTGGTGTAGTGGATTAGATGAGGGGTTCCTCTGATCCAGGTTCCTGGAGTGGTGGAAAGACATTAGGCCATGATTTACCAATGATCCCTCCAATGGCAGTGAGACCTTGGGATGTGGGTTCTGACCAGGCTGGTGCTGGGTTCCCAGATCTCTCTGGGTGACTGGCGTGTAGCCTTGGGGTGTGGCTTCTTCCTGTAAATCTTTTTGTTCACAGGCTTGGTTGAGCTCTGATATTTCTTTGCTGATTTTCTGTCTAGTTGATCTGTCTCTCTATGACAATGGGGTTTGAGGTCTACCATTACAATTGTGTTATTGCTCATTTGATATACTAGGTGCATATATATTTATGATTGTTATGACATTTGTGCTGTCTCCAGCTTTCTCATTGACATCAATCAATGTTGTATTATTCTTCCTTGGTTTGTCTTGTAGCTGTTGGATTGATTGCTTATGGTCTCTTGCTATTTTTGAGTTAGCTTTCTTTTCATAATCACTAGCTGCAATTCTATCTTCAAGATCTGAAATTCTATCCTTTCCTTCATTCAGTCTATTGCATATATATTCAATGGAGGTTTTAATCCCCTGGATCTCTGTTTGGATATGTTTCATGGATTCATTTCTCTGGTATGGTGGGCATTTTTTGTTTCCATCTTTTTCTAAGCTCACATATTCATTTATTTGTGTCTTTTCTAATATCTTTGATTTTTAGCATCATTTCCTTTTGTACCTGAGAGATCATTTTCTCTATAGACATTTTCACTTAGTGTTTCACTTCTGTTATCATTTCAAAAAGTTCCCATGTTGGACTTCCAACTTCCTTTATCTCAGTGAGTTCCAGGCCTGTCCTGGGTGGGCTGGGGTTTTCAGGCTGCACCCTACCTCTGCATCTTACCATTCTCCACCTTCTCTTTTTTCTTTTATTTTGTCTTCTATGTTGGTGCCTACCAACCTCCCATGATATGTAGCTCTACCACCAGCAGTGAGGCTCTCTCAAGGAGAAAAGGAGATGTCTGTTCCTCAGAGATATCCTCCAGATGTACTTGGTTCTTTATAGCTATCCAAAGAACCTACCTTCTAGTGTTTACAGTTCTGTGATACTGTCCATTTTGCATCCCAAGGATGTGCTGAGTATGGATCTGATCTTTGCCTCTGCATGTGGGGGTTGGAGTTGGTCTTCTGTTGGTGGAGTTATCCATAGTCCAACTGATGTCTCCTTACTGCTTCTCCAGACACTTCCACATTACTGGCCTTGCTGATTTTTTCACCCTCTAAAGGCACGTGTGTGTGTGTGTGTGTGTGTGTGTGTGTATGTGTGTGCATTAGGCTGTTGTCCTGGGTCTTGGGATTCTCGTTGGTCTTATAGTCTTCCACCAGGATCCACTGTCTGGGATGTAATGGTAGAGAGGGAGGAGTGAAAACTCACATTTTTCCAGCCTTCCTGCCCACCAGGATGCATTGGAGAAGGCCCTGATCATGAACTCACTGTATTCTAGCCAGCCTGTCCTCTGGGATGTAGCGGAGGAGCAAAGAGTGTGAATTCACTGTCTTCCAGCAGGCACTGCCATCACGGATGTAATGGAGGTGCGCAGAGCACACACTCACTGTCTTCTAGCCGGCCCACCCTCTCCAGATGTGATTTTCAATCATGGGCAGCTGCTGCTTTGGATCTAAACAAATAATAACAAAAAGAGTCATGTAACTATTTTGCCAATTTATTTTAAAGTCTAAAAACTCACCTCTTGTCAGTGATATATTAGATGACTCTTGGTATTTCATGGTTATGCATAAAAATAATGTAATTATCAATGTGCCATTTGCAGAACAAAGTCAGTATCTTGAGGAAAATTGTGATTATAATTGGCTGCAATAACTATACTGAGTTTAAAGACCTGAAATATGTGATAGCTATATAAAAAAAAACTAAAGAAAGTTAAAATAAGGACTTCAGTGCTAATGTATATAACTTTCCCCAGGATCTTAGCATCCAGGTACCTCCTCTGACTGTCTCGAAAGGGAAGACAGTTTCTGATCCTCTTAACCAATCTCAATTTGGGACTGATTAAGACCCAGGTTGCTACTTTGCACATACCTAAGACCAAAGCTATCCTGAAGCAGTGCAGGGGAACAATGAAAGAGTAAGACTCCCATCTGTTTTGTCAATTATTTGAACAAATTTCTCAGTGCAATTCTTTATTTCCTGCCCAAAGAGAAGACATATTTTTAACTCTCTTTTCCCACATGCAATGGATCCAGCCAGTTTTATTAGGGGATAAGTTGCAAGTTCTGTTTAGTTTTTTGGGTCTGGGATGCCTGTTGGTCATGTGGATGGAAATGTTGAGAGGGTAGCTGGATTTATGTATTTGTACTTGAGGAATGAGTTCTAAGCCAGAGATTTGGGAGACATCTAAAAATTCAAACTGGTGGAAGATGGGTGGCAAGCAAAAGTATCAAGCTTCCAATTTCCACTTTTAGTGATTGAGTGGATGATAAAATCTTTCACTGGGGTACAGGGCACAGGATAAGGAAGCATTTTTGAGGAAGGTGAAGTCAGTCTTAGTTATGGTGAGTTCTAGGTGCCCATAACCGATCCAGATACAAATGTTAAGCAGACAATTATCTCTGTAGTTTTAGAAGATCCTGGCTGATGATAAAACCCTAGAGAACAATAGCATTTAAGGAATGAGTGGAAGAAAAGAGGTGCTCTAAAAGTCTGAGAAGGAAGAACAAGAGAAGCTCAAGGAGGGCCACCCAAGCATCCAAGAGACACCATATTAATTCATCTACAGATCTTATCCTTTAGTAACTGGAAGAAATTTGGGCTTTTGTAACTCAAGGTTACATGAAATGGGCTGTGCCAACAGTTTTTAGTGGACCTAGGTTGTAAAGGTTGCTGAAGGAATCTGGATGGTTGCATGAGCACCAAAAGCTGGCAGGGAGTGGAGGGAAGCATTATTCTTCCTGGTTAGCAGCTCCCAGAAGACTATGACTCCACTTGATTCTTCTTCCTCCCCAGCAGGCACGCCGTGCCTTTCCCAGAGGTCTTGTCCCCTATCAGCTGTTCCACCTGCTATTCAACTCATTTAAATGTCAAACCAGCTGTGCCAATTAGCACTGGCCAACCATCCAGAGCCTAGAAAGAAATGAGGTGTAAATACAAAAGTCAGGATGAAAAAGCCCTTACAAAATGCTCTCCCTGCATCCCAAAACCTGCTTTTACATTTGTTCAAGATAGGAGGTTTTTCCTAAGAAATTGTAGGTGTGTGGAAAGCAATTCATGTGCACAAAAATCAGAGCCAGGAAAATCCTTAGTGAACTGATCTTTTCAGGTTCTGTTTATAGAGCTAAGTTGAACTTTCCATGGAAACCTTGTGACATTTGACAGAGGGAATAAAGGTACCTCTACAAAGTGTTCATGTGAGAATTGTTAAGCAATCCACACGATTGTGTATGTGTGTATTAATGAGACTCATTAGGAGCAAAATGTTGATAATTGTGTCTGAATGTGCTTAGTTTCTATGACAGATACAAGATTACTTGAGACTAACCTGAGATGTACCTTTATTTGAACAGCAGACTATATTTAAATACCAGGTACCAAGATCAAATAGGCACTTTGTGACATACAGTGGTCTACGCTTTCTTGAGGTTTTTGACTGATGTACATTGGTAATTCAGCATTAATGCAGTAAAATGGTAATTGTAAGTAGCAATACAGCTTTGAACTTCAGTTCCTCAAATTAGCTCCAAGAAGCAGTCCTCAAATCTCAGGTCTGCTGCCACCAATTCTTATCCTAGCAATGATGTGAAAGAAAGAAAAAAGTGCTAAGACAAAGTCATGCAGCATGATCGAGCAAACAGAGCTCACAACTGGGAGCCACAGAATTGAGTCCACATCCATCCACTAAATCCCTTTGGTAACCTTTCTGGCACTCTCTCAACCTCAGTTTCCTCATCAGGAAAATGCAGGGGATAAATGAGGACAATTCAAAGACAGCATCCAGATCTTACCTTCCAACATCCCCCAGAACACATTTCTTTCCACTGTAATTCTTTAGCCATTGAAGTATATTTACTTCATGTTTCCATGCTCAAGTTCCTTTTCCACCAAAGGACCAAAGCTCTCCAAGCTGGTTATCATCTTTAAATTTGTTTCAGGCCTTTCAAACCAACTCCCCAAGTTTTGCAGTATTTCTTCTCTAAGCATGTTTGTAAGGCAGAACTTTGACATGTTTTTGATGATCGAGTGTTAGTATTTAACATCAAGATTAGAATTAAGTTGGAAAAAATTCCAAGCTGTCAGGTCTAACATCAAAACTCCACCTTATCCTAACTACATGACCTTTACCACATTATAAGTGGCATGATCAAAAAATAAGGTGAATGCTAATTTTTTTAATATTACAATAAAAGACACATTGCCATTAATCTCCTTCAAAATACTTCTCCTCACTTTGAACACATTTACCCCATCATTCTTGTGGTTTTCTGATCCAGTTCTGGAAGCCCTCTTCATGGCTGTCTTTAGGAGGTGTAATTAAAGATCAGTGAATGCTGCTGCTGAGCAATATCCAATGGAAAGGCAGGCTCATAACAACATTATAGTGTGTTCTCATTTATTTTATTTACTGGATCTGGCACTGCAACTTCTGGCTTTTCCCTAAAGTCAAAATGACCAAGGGCTTGGGATGTAGCTCAGTGGCATAAGTGCCTGCCTGGCAAGTGCAAGGTCCTGTGTTTGATTCCCCATACCCAAAAAAATAAATGACCATAAAAGGTAAACAATTCAGGACACTGAGGCTGCCACAGCAGTGCAACTAAAGACACTGACAAAGGAGAACTTTCAAAACTGCTTCAGAAAGTGGCAAGAGCCAAGTAATAACTGTGAAGCAAGGGGGGTATTTCTGAGAGGGATTAATTGCAATGTACATTTTACTGTAATGATTTTTTAAAATTAAACTGTCACCATATTTTTCAATCACACCTTGGATAACATCTTAGAGTCTCCATGTCCTCACCAGTAGAGATGCTAATAATGGTACCTACTCCACTGGCTTCTGGGGAGGATTAAGAGATAAGACACGTGCCTTCCCTGAGGGATGGTGAATATTCAGTAACAGAGACCTCTGATGATCATTACCCTCCTGCACATGCAATAGTCAGAAAAGCAGATGTCTCTCTATCTCCTTGAACTTCTTACATACCTGTATATCTATCACAAGTTTCCTCACAGAAATACTGGCAGTATCCATGGATACACAGGAAGATTGAGTAGGGCAGACCCACCAGTACAAGAAGGGAAGAGAGAAAGGAAGTAAGGAAGAAAAGAAGGAAGGAAGGAAGGAAGGAAGGAAGGAAGGAAGGAAGGAAGGAAGGAAGGAAGGAAGAAGAAAGGAAGAGGGAGGATGGAAGAAGGAAGCAAGTGGGCAAAATAGGGCCCTTTCATTTTGAATCACATATTTCAAAGTTATAGTTGCAACTGCAGCCGTGATTATCTCCAAGATGTAACTTCTTTACTTTTCCACTTTTTTCCTTTCCTAAAGATGATTGTTTGCAGAAATGATCTTACAGGTGGGATAAAAGAACAATTGGCTCCCTCCTGGGGTTCAGGACTCTCTCTTATTTTTTTATTATAACAAAATATCAGAGGCCAGGAAATTTATGAAAAGGTTTACATGGGGTCATCACTCCATCCAAGATCAGGCAGCTGTGTCTGATTAGCTTTTGTTGAGGACCTCGTGCTGTATCATGTCACAGCAGAGATGTGAGAAGAGGAGACATGTGCCTGTGGAGAAGCATGTGTGTAAGAGACAGAGAACTGTCAGGTTCACTTTCTATCTTTTTGTGTTTCAATAACTAAGCCAATCACAAGAGACCCAATTCAGTCTTCAATAAACTAACCCAGTCTCTGGAGAGAAATATTAATCTGTCCATGAGGGCAGTGCCTGCATCACAACCTCAAAAAGACTCTCACCTCGTGATACTATCACCACAAAGCATTAACCCTGACATGAGTTTTGGAGGGAATAAACCATGTTCAGACCATAAAATGCCCTGCACTGAATTTAGCAAAATATATCACTTTGAAGTATTCTGATCTACCTTCTCTCCCACCAAGTTCAAAATCAGTATCATCTATGCTTTGCCTAGATGCCTGAGGTGACAATTACCTGTTCTCTTCCTTCACGAGCCTATTGAGGTTTTCCTTTGCAATTCTCATTGGGACTTCTGAGAAGTGACAGGATAGATTATTGAGCTAAGAAGCATCTTGCTCTGCAGTGGTTTTCATTTTCCTCTGTAGAAGCAGTAGCAATTAAAAAAATAAATCCAAATTATCTTAAAATAGAAAAAAATGCATGACCCAACCAAAACAAAATCACAAAATGTTCCTTTTTCCCCTTAGAAAAATTTATTACTTCTTCTTCCTTGGTACCCAAAGCCTTTTATCAAATATGGTACTCTGGCATTTTAAATATTATTTAATGGGATGATGATGGTGCAGATGATGATTTTAATAAAAAGAACAAATTCCTTTCCAGCATGCAAGTCTTAAGATTCTCATTAGCAATAAAGTCAATGTCCTTCCTTTCACATTTTCCCCTATAGATCACCTTTTCTAGGATTTATACCAGAAAGTTCCTGGCTCTGCTACTTACTACTTGTGTGTCTTCAAAAAGGTCATTTCAGCTCTCCAAGCATCAGTTTCCCTTATTTTAAAATGAAAATCATAATAGTACCTCTCTTTCTCAGCCCAGCTGTGCTGATTAGAAATATGCTGTACATGAAGAAACCAAGCACATATGAGGTGCTTGTGAGCTGTTATGGGATGATGATATGACAATAGTGTGACTACAAAAAAACAACCCATTAATTCCCACTTATTCTAAGAAATGGCCATACGATTCTCTTCCCTTAACATTGAATAATCTTCCCTCTTTTGAAATAGCACCAAACTTCTTGACTTTTTTGTATCAACACCAAATACCAGAAAATATACCTGAAGAATAGGTACAAAATCTCCCCTGCTTCCCAATCCTCATTCTAGTAGAGTGTTGGTCAGAGACATTCTCCTTATTTCTCCTTTCATACTATCTAAACCTGTTCTCCTTTCTAACACTTTTGTGTCCCTGCCAAAACATAAGTGATGACCACAATTGTATAAATGAATAACCTTTGTAAAGTTTGTTTCAACAATTGTTTTTGACATGCATAAGATAAAATAATTATGTTGATTCATAGTTTTACATGCCCTCCAATTTGCCAACAGATTTCTACTGAATACTCCTTAGAGCCTGGCACATAGAAAGCACACAATCTATATTCATGAAATGGCTAATTGCATATAACTATTGCTCTACTCAATACTTATTAAGTCTCCCATATCACTGGTCACTGTACTGTGTGTTTGGACACACATTCTCTTTTCATCACATTATTGATCAACTGAGCCATATGCAGCTTTAAAACCTCTTCATTATACTTTATAGCTGTGTTAACAACAAAGAAGGGCTCTGGTATATGTAAAAATTCAGATTTGAAAAAAGCTCCAAAGGCCATAACATTTCTAAGTTATACTTTATCTGATGAGTTTCCATCAGCAGGCAGAAATTATGACCAATTAAATAAAGAATATTTTTCTCAGAGGGTTCAAGATGTCAGATCAATAAGCAGCAAGATTCTCAGCCTCTCTGAGAGACAACTCATGCCAGAATAGGGAACCATGGAGAGGTCCAGACAGAAGGAGATGCATCCTCTCAACCCAGGAAGAAACTAAAGGTAAAAGAGCTGGTCAAGCATGCAGGCCCAGGACTACAATTGCAGAAGCTGAGATTTGTGGGCATAGCACTCTCCAGCCACCTGAGTTCGTGCCACTGCTGGGACTGGCCAGAGTAGCCCAAACTTGTGACTCACAGACCCACGACCCACAGGAGCAGACTGAACTTGCGACTCATGCAGCCGCCACCCACTGGAGCCAAGACCCACTGGAGTAGCTTCCTGCAGGAGCTGCGACCCAGCCAAAGCCACAACCGGTCAGAGCGGTCCAAACTTGCAACTTGCGCATCCATGACACCCTGGAGCACACAAAATCACACCACTGTGACTGGCCAGTTGTGTTGAAGACAGAGGTAGCAAGCCCAACAGAGAGCAGAGCAGGTGAGGGACTGCATAGTGAGTACTGGGAATAAGACCACACCCATGGTAGGAGGGCAACCAACTGGATGACATGTTTGAGTTGGGCAGGAGGAGCCTAAACTAGGAATGACAGTGACTTCAATTGGTTGCTCCCTTCCCAGAGCATATTGGTGGGATCTGCTCGGCCTGGGTCACGCCTCTGGCCGGGACCCAATGGGCCATCTCAAACCAATTCCCGATGCATAGCAGAAACTAACTTGGTGAAGGCCCCCCAAAGGTTGACTGGCCCAGTGGGGAGGGGCAAACATATGCATCCCCTGCATACACCTCAATGAGGAAAAGCAAACAGGAGAGGTCAGAAATCCCTTGCCAGTGTGCTTCAGAAGAACCATAACAAACAAGGAAAGGGGCTGGAATCTCCACTATACACCTGTATGGAAGAAACCAAAAACATGACAAGAAACAACAAGAAAAAGTCCCAAGCCAAAAACCCTGAGAACATTGATTCGGAGAGGGAAATACAAAAGAAACTGAGGGCAGCAAACATGCAACATCAGACATGGCTTCAATGGAAATTAAGAGATATCTTCAGGACCTTGTAAATGAGCTCAAAACTGAAATACTAAATCAGGTAAAGCAAGATATAAGTGGATTAATAAAAGAAATGCTAAGCACCTCTTAAGAAGACACAGAAGGAAGAAGGGGAGGAACACAAAAAAGGAGAGAAACCTTAGATAAAGAATATAAAGGAAATCTAGAATACATGAAGCAGACTCAAAGACATTACCAGGAAATTAAAAACCCCATTGAAAGCTGACAAAACTGCTTAAAAGAAACTAAGGATAGATTATCAAAACTTGAGGACAAGTTTGCAATATGTGATCATGAAAGGAAAGATTTCTCAAAAATGACAAGGAAACAGGCAGTAACAATACAAAGGCTAGAAGATAACAAGAGAATCTATAATTTAAGAATATGAAACATGGAGATTGCAAGATGGCCAACTAAGTGGTGGCATGATAAGAAAGATTCTCTGAAAAAAAAATAAAATAAAACTCAGACACTGGAACCTGACAACATGGAGAAAGCCAGACAAAAATAGAGGAATTCTCATGACCCAGGAAGAAACTGAAGAAAAAGAAAAAGGAAAAAAAGGAAATAAAGAAGAAGAAGAGTGGATGGAGGGCTGGAGTTGGGCAAGACCTGATCGCTGTACTGGCACATCTTGGAGTCAGGTGACTCAGGATCGAGCTGAGATCACAGCCCTGCTGAGAGTGGGGGTTGGTGAGCTCCAGACCCTTGGCTGGGGGAGGTGCTGGATCAGGGAGTGGAAACAGTGAACTTTGAACTTTGGTGAGTGATGGGAACTGGATTCCCCAGAATGGGAGGACCAACTAGATGACATTTTGGAGTTGGGCAGGGCCAGCTTGAATCAAAACCTGAGGTGGCATCCATCAACAACTCCAAAGCAGATTGGTGGGATCTGCTTGGGCTGGGCCAAGCCCCTGGTTGAAACCCAATAGCTTGGGATGAGGCTGCTGTGACCCAGTGGCATCCCCAGGGAACACACAAACTTGCCAAAGCATAAACTGGTTGACTGACATAGGGGGAGCAGCTGGCTCTCAGCATGCACCTCAGAGATCCGCAGCAGTCTGGGGAGGGGCGGCACTTCCCTAGACAGTGCGCTGCAGAAAAAAAATGTAAGCATTAAGAAAGGCCCAGAGACCTCCACCACCCACCCTCCTGAAGGGGTCCAGAAACATGACAAGACAGAGAAACAACAAAAGGACTCTAACTGCGGAACCAAGGAAAGTGAGTCCAGCAGAGGTAAATGCAGAGGAGGTTGAGAGCAGCAAACCTGTAATGTCAGAGACAGCCTCATTGGAAATAAAGAAATACATCTGTGACCTCATCTTTGAATGTAAATCTGAAATTCTAACTCAGGTGAAGCAAGATATAAGAAGATATAATAAAAGAAGTCCTGGGTAATCCTCAAGTAGGCACAAATGAATGAATAGAGGAACCCAGAAAAAGGAGAAAAGCCTTTGATGAAGAATATAAACAAAACATAGAATATATGAAACAGATCCAAAGAGAATATCAGGAAATTAAAAACACCATTGAAACCTGGCAAAACCTTTTAACAGAAACTAAAGACAAACTTTCAAAACTTGAAGATAGATTTGCAGCATATGATCTCGAAAGGAAGGATCTCTTAAAAATAACAAGGAACCAGAAAGCAATGATACAAAGGCTAGAAGATGACAAGAGGATTTATAACCTAAGAATAAAATATGTAAATGAAGATGCAGCAACAAATACAAATGAAATAAATAGTCTATTCACAGAAATAATTAAGGAAAACTTCCCAAACATAGGTAACGGAAGTGAAGATCAGATATATGAGGCATACAGAACTCCAGGCAGCTACAACCAAAACAGATCTACACCCAGACATATAATAATCAGGATCCCAGAAATCCATCACAAGAACAGAATATTAAAAGTGGTCAGAGAAAAGAAACAGATTACCTATAAAGGTAAACTCATCAAAATCACAGTGGACTTCTCAATGCAAACCATCAAATCAAGAAGTGCGTGGAGTGAAATATTCCAAGACATGAAAGAAAATAACCTCCAACCCAGAATGATGTACCCTGCAAAAGTGTCCCTCAAAATTAATGGAGAGACAAGATATTTCCATGACAAAGAGGAACTGGGGGAGTTTGTGACCACCAATCCAACCTTGCAAAGAATACTGAAGGACATTCTAGAGAGAGAGAAGAAAATCACCAGGGTTCCAGGAACAATGGCAGAAAGGCCTCAAAGAAAGAGGCAGACAATGGAATGAAGGAGAAAAGTAAACAAACAACAATGACAGAAAAATAGCATAGCAGAGATAAGACAGAGAAGATTGGTTACATCACTGTTTTATCTTGACTGATTTTATTTGAATTTGGTATGCTTGAGAGTGTCGAGTCTGAGAACAGGGGCAACTACTCTGAAGATGACAGGATTCAATAGGATACCCATTCTGGTTTGATTGTTAACTGCCTTTGAAGTCCTATAATGTCTCCAATGTTTAGGTTTTATTAATAGTGTAACGCAATGCTAAGTTTAACTATACTATGTTTGATGATATACACAATTTTATTGAAAATAACAAGAGACATCATAGTAACTACCATAGATCACCTAGTATTATGGTTTTATGTGTCTTTTTTATTTCACGTTTCTCTAGGAATTTGAATTGTTGATTTGTTTTGATTTGTTTCTCCCTCTATACGGAAAGGCTAGGTATATGTGTAGAGACTTATACATGTGTAGAAATTCTAAGTAGTTTATGGGAATGGATTATAGTTACTATAAAGAAAAAAGAGAGGAAAAGAAAGTATTCTAAAGGATACAACTGCATGTATATTTGAGTGTGTGGGATTAATAACTATGTTGCTAAAATTTTAGTTGGATGGATAAATAAAACTGATTGCAGTCTCACTGTTTGGATGTCCACTTTGTAGGCTTTACTTTTGTAACTTGAGCAACTACTTCAAAGAGGAAAATATCTAATTATCAACTAGTGATTACTTACTTGTTACTAACTTTGTTTTACTGCTTTGTTTTTGTTTTTGAGATTTTGTATTATTTCTACCCTCTTTCTGTTTCAATTTTTTCTTTAAATAAAAAAAAAGAATAAGAAACATGAATGAAGAAGCAGGAATAAAAACAGGTGAATTACAAAGGCTATTCACACAAATAATTCAGGAAAACTTCCCAAGCATGGGAAAAGAAAATGATATTTGGATACATAAAGCATACAGAACTCCAGCCACCTACAACCAAAATAGAGCTACACCCAGACATATAATAATCAAGATACCATAAATTCAACATAAAAAAGAATATTAAAAGCCATCAGAGAAAATAAATCTATTACTATAAAGGAAAGCCCATCAAGATCACAGAAGACTTCTCGACACAGACCATCATGTCAACAAGACCTTGGAGCAAAGTATTCCAAGTCTTGAAAGAAAATAACCTCTAGCCCAGATTGATGTACCCTGCAACACTATCCCTAGAAATTAATGGAGAAAAATATGCTTCCATGACAAAGAGGAACTGGAGGAATTTGTGATAACCAATCCAATCCTATAAAGAATACTGAAGGACATTCTACAGAGAGAGAAAAAATACCAGGATTTTGGGAACAGCAGCAAAAGACCTCAATGAACAGGGCAGGCAATAGAATGAAGATGAAAACTAGATAAACAATGGCAGAAAAATAGCATAGCAGAAATGAGACAGAGAGGGTTGGCTATAATCTCTAACATAGATGGCCTTGATACACTAAAAAAAATACAGGCAGAGTAGATCAGGAGGTAGGGTCCATTGAGATGCTCTATATAGGAAATATAATCAGCCTGAGAGAGTGTTTATGGACCAAAAAACAAATATGAGAAAACAATGCTCTATGTGACATGAAGCCAGAGGGAAATAGGGGCAACTCGACCACCACCTGCAGATAGGATGGAAAGACAGGATACTTATATGCAGTAAAGAACTACTCAGCTATAATGAAGGAAAACCTTGAGGCTTTTGTAGGTAAAGGAATACAACTTGAGATCAAGTCCAGGAGCAAGAAGGTTTGGAACCACTTAGGTAAATAGCAGGTTGCCCCCCCAATCTAAAAACTGAGGGAGTTGGTGGGACCCAAAATGTGCAGCATCTGTGGGAGGGAAAGAAGAGGAATAGTCTAAAAAAAGAAGGCAGATGATATTGTTAATAGTGTACCAGTATTTAACACCCACATTACTCACACTACTCTGCTTAGATGGATTATATTCTGTTCCAGTTTGTCTACTTGTACTAGATTTGAGGGCACAGTCAGTTATCCTGAAAATAGCAGGATATAGAATGGTAATCATCCCTAATTTCCTATTAACTTAATCTGAATCTCTGTATAACTTACATTGTTTTACCATGACTGATCTTAATTGAATCTGGTTTGTTAGATTGTTGCTTTGTACTGACAGGTTTTATTCAAAGCTGTTATGATAGATAGTATCAAGTCTGAGAGTATAGGCAACTGCACTGAAGATGACAAGATTCACTAGGGTGCCCACTCTGGTTTGATTATTACTTGCCTTTGAAGTTTTACATTGTATACAATGTTTTTTTTTTTACTAATATTGTTATGTACTACTATATTCAACTATACTGCTATATCCAAATATGCCTAATGATATAGACAATTCTACTGAAGATAACAAGAGACAACACAGTAACCACTGTAGTCTACCTTGTACTATGGTTTTATATGACTTTTTTCATGTTTTTATAGGAATTTGTTTTGTTTTGTCTTGCTATATTTTGTTTTTCCCTCTAATACAAAAAGGATAGAAATACATGCAGAGTCTCATGCATCTGTAGCAGTTTACAGTCTCACTGTTTGAATGTCTACATTTATCCTTTAATTTTGTATCTTGAGCAACTATTTCTAAGAGGACAACATGTAATTTATCAACTAGTGATTCCTTACTGTTTATCTTTTTTAAATTCTGTATCATTTCTACCCTTTTCCTGTTTTTTTCTCTTTAAATAAAAAAAGAATATTTTTCTCTCTTGTCTCCTTTGGCTAGTCCTTGTGATTTACTTTCCCTAATTGCCTCAGAGATTTCCTCTCTTTTGACATATTATGCTGTGTAAGATATAAGGTAAGGGCAATAAGGGGGAAAAATCTCTTAAAGTTAGAATTTGCACCTAATGTCCATTAATGGATAAACAAAATGTAATGAATCCATACAATAAAATAATATTCAGGCTTGGGCCCTGACTGCATACTCTGGAGGATTCCCAGCACACAGAGAGGGACTTTAGGTCTTCTCCCAGGCAGAAAGACCATGCGCTGCATCTGAGAACACCCCAAGGTGCACACAGGGACAGAGGCCTAACCAGGCCATGCCAAGTTAATGCCAAGGACTGAGCAGGACCCAAATTCCAGCCTTGGGTCCTGACCATGTACTCTGGCTGAATTCCAGCACAAGAAAAGGGACTTTGAGCCTACTCCCAGGTGGTAAGACCACACACTGCATTCCAGACTACCCCAAGGCACACATGGGGATAGGGGCCTAACCGGGCCAGGCCCAACGAATGCCAAGCAGCAAGTTCTGAGTAGCAAGCAGGACCCGGAATCTAGCCTTGGGCCCTGACCACATGCTCTGGTGGAACCCCAGAACATGGAAAAAACTTGGAACTTTGCTCTGAGGTGGCAAACGTTGGACTACAGTGGATTAACTGTGTCAGTATGTGCCCCTAAAATAGAGGTGTACAGTGGGTAAATAGGGCCAGTACTAAAGCCCCCTCCAACTAACTGTAAGACCTTGATGAGTCTGAAAAGAGTGTAGGTGACCCCCTGCTACACACAGAAAATACCAGGCAGAGTGAAAATGGCAAAACAAGAAAGCAAAATTCAGTCTCAAACATCTAGTCCACCAGAAGCAAGTACAGGAAATATTGAAATGGAGGACCCAAAAAGTAACACACCAGGAATCTCTGAAAAGATAGTGAGTGAAATAAAAAACAACTCCATGAGGCTATAGAGGAAATCAAATTAGAAGTACTTTCCCATGTAAAGATAGAAATAACAACCTTAATAAAGGAATTGCTGAGCACAGCTAAAGAAGAAATACAGGAAAAAGTACATGGGAAACTGGCATGGGAAACTGATTGAAACCTTGAAAGAGCAATACAGAAAACAAGCAGAATTCAAGAAATGAACTCAAAGAGACATCCAAGAAACAAAAAATTCTACTCAAAGCATGGAATACAGTTTAAAAGAAGCTGAGGATAAGATTTAGGACCTTGAGGACAGGATCGAAATTAGTGATCATGAAAGGATAGAAATTTTAAAAATAACAAAGCAGCATAAAGTGACAACCCAACAACTACAAGATGATGCCAAGAGAAAAAATATAAGATTAGTAGGCATCAGTGAAGAGGCAGGAATCAATGCAAATGACATAGCCAAAATATTCACAGAAGAAATAGAAGAAAATTTTGCAAACATGGGGAAAGAATCTGATATGCAGATAAGTGAGACATATAGAATGCCAAACAGTCATAATCAATGTAAATCCACACACAGACACATAATAAAGATCTCAGTGCTGGGGATTTAGCTCAGTGGCTTAAGTGCCTCTCTGGCAAGCACAAGGTCATGAGTTCAATCCCCATTATCAAAAAAAAAAAAATTAAGATCTCAGATACACAGCATAAAAACAGAATACTAAAAGCTTTTAGAAAAAAGACACAACACACCCATCAAGGAAAGCCCATTAGACTCACAGCAGATTTTTCTGCACAAACCCTCAAGTCAAGAAGAGCTTAGAGTGAGGTATTTCAAGCCCTGAAAGAAAACAACTTTCAACCCAGAGTGATGTACCCAGCAAAACTTTCATTCAAATTCAATGAAAAAACAAGATACTTCTATGACAAAGAACAACTGAAAAAATTCACACCCACCAAGCCAACCCTAGAAAGAGTACTGAAAGACATAAGATACAGACATAAAAATGACCACAATCACCAAAACAACAGAAAGAAACCAATAGGTAGGATAAGCAATTAAAAAAGGGAAAAGCAGAAAGTGAACAAATGAACATAGCATGGCAAAGTCAAGCCAGAATATATCAGTGATATCCATAAATGTAAATGGCCTCAATTCACCTATAAAAAGAAATAGATTGACAGAATGGATCAAGAAATAGGATCTGACAATATGCTGTATGCAAAAAACATATCTGACCCAAAAGGAAATTCATACATTAAAAGTCAAAGGAAGGAAAACAGTATTCCATGCAAAAAGAGCCCAGAAAAAAGCAGGGGTAACTATTCTATTTGCAGACAATGTGAATTTCAAACCTAAAATGATTAAAAGAGATAAAGAAGATCGCTGCATACTTTTTAGTGGAAAAATTCAAGAGGAAGAACTAACAATTATAAATATATGTACACCAAATACAGGAGTAGTCAACTATATAAGGCAGGTACTAATGGATATGAAAAACCAAATACAAGGACACAATTATAATAGGGGATCTTAACAGCGCATTGTCATAAAGAGATAGAACAACTGGACAAAAAGTCAACAAAGAAATAACAGAACTGAATCATGCCTGTGAGCAATTGGACTTAGTAGATGTTTACAGAGTATTCCACCCAACCACATCAGAATACACATTCTTCTCAGCAATGCACAAGACATTCTCCAAAATAGACCATATATTATCCCATAAAACATTCTTAAGTAAACACAAAGGTATTGAAATTATCCCATGCATAATATCTGACCACAGTGCACTGCAATTGGAAATTAAAGGCAAAAGAAATTGGAAAGCCTGCATAAATACATGGAAATTAAATAACAACCTTTTGAACAACCAGTGGGCTACAGATGAAATTAAAGAAGAAATAAAGCAATACCTACAATTCAATGAAAATACAGAAACAATGTACTGTAATCTGTGGTATACAATGAAAGCAGTCCTATGAGGGAAATATATAGCAATAAATAGTCATATCAAGAAAATAGAATGAGCACAAATAACCTAATGCTCCATCTCAAGCTTCTAGAAAAAGAAGAGCAAGCTTAACCCAAAGCTCATAGAAGAGTAGAAAATGTAAAGATTAGAGCAGAAATCAATGCAATTGAAACTAAAAATAAATATGAAGAATTAATGAAATGAAGAGCTGGTTTTTTGAGAGAATAAACAAAATTGACATATCCCCAGCTAACCTTATGAAGAAAAAGAAAGTAAAAACCTAAATTCACACAATAAGAACTGAAAGGGGGGAAATTACTACAGAACCCATGGAAATTGAAAATATCATGAATACCTATTTTGAAAATCTCTACTCACATAGAGTGGAAAACACAGAGGAAATGGATAGATTTATAGAAACATATGAACTACCAAAGCTCGACCAAGAAGATATAACAATTTTTAACAACTGAATATCAGGTATTGAAATTGAAAACATAATTAAAAACTTAACAACAAAGAAAAGCCCAGGTCCGGATGGATTCACAACTAAATTCTACAAGAAATTTAGACAAGATTTGATGCCAATACTCCTTAAACTCTTCAATGAAATTGAAAAGAAAGCAATCCTCCCTGAATCATTCCTGGAGGCAAGTATTATTGTTATACCAAAACCAGAGAAAGACCCAACCAAATAGAGAACTATAGGCGAATGTCACTAATGAATATTGATGCACAGATTCTCAATAAAATACTGGAAAATAGAATGCAGCAAATCATCAAGAAGATTATACATCATGACCAAATGGGGTTCATTCCAGGAATGCAGGGATGGTTTAACATATGCAAATCAATAAATGTAATATACCACATCAACAGAGCTAAAAACAAAAACTATATTATCATCTCAACAGATGTAGAAAAAGCTTTCAATAAAGTCCAACACATGTTCATGATAAAAATCCTTGAGAAACTTGGAATACATGGTTTCCACGTCAACCTTATAAAGGCCATCTATGACAAACCAACAGCCAACATTATACTAAAAGGACAAAAACTGAAAGGTTTCACTTTAAAATCAGGAACAAGACAAGGATGTCCACTATCAGAACTCGTATTCAATATAGTTCTGGAAATGCTAGCCAGGACAATCAGACAAGAGACAGAAATAAAAGGAATAAAGATAGGAAAGGAAGAATTTAAATTATCACTATTTGCAGATGACATGATACTCTACATAGAAGACCCAAAAATCTCCATTAAAAGACTACTAGAGATAATAAACAAGTTCAGCAGTGTAGCTTGATACAAAGTCAATGCTCAAAAATCAATAGCATTCCTGTACACAAACAAAAAACTTACAAAGAGGGAAATTATGGAAATATTGCCCTTTACAATAACATCTAAAAAAATGAAATACTTAGGAATCAACCTAATTAAAATGTAAAAGACCCATATACTGAAAAGTATACTATGCTGAAAAAGGTGATCAAAGAAGATATTAGAAAATGGAAGGATATTCCTTGCTCTTGGCGAGGAAGAATGAACATTGTGAAAATGGCCATACTCCCAAATCTGTTATACAGATTTAACATAATCCCAATCAAAATACCATTGACATACTTCACAGATCTACATAAAACACTTCTAAAATTCATTTGAAAACAGAAGAAATCTAGAATAGCAAAGGCAATTCTGGGAAACAAAGGCATGGCAGGAAGCATCTCAATTCCTGACTTGAAACTATACTACAAAGCCACAGTGCTAAAATCAGCATGGTACTGGCAAAGAAATAGACCTGAGGATCAATGGAACAGAATAGAAAATGCAAGCACAGCTACAAAAACAGTCAGCCACCTGATATTTGACAAAGGGGCTAAATATGTCCACTGGAAGCAGGATAGCCTCTTTAATAAATGGTGTTGGAAAAATTGGCTCTCCACTTGCTGAAGACTGAAACTAGATCCATGTCTATCACCATGCACAAAACTAAAGTCTAATTGGATCAAAGACCTCAATATTAAAACAGAAACCCTAAATCTAGTGGAAGACAAGGTAGGTAGAAGTCTTGGACACATAGGGGTAGGCAGAGAATTTATGAACAAAATGCAAACTACACGGGAAACACTTCAAAGAATCAACAAATGGGATCTCATATTATTGAAATGTTTCTGCACTTCAAAGGAAATCACCAACAGAGTGAAAAGAAAATCCACAGAGTGGGAAAGAATTTTAGCCAGCAACCCCTCAAAGGACTTATATCCAGAACATATAAAGAACTGAAAAACATCAAGCCCCCCTAATTCAAAGACCCTCTCCAAAAATGGGCATCTGAGATGAACACACAGTTCTCAGAGAAAGATATACAAATGGCAAATACATATATGAAGAAATGTTCACCATCACTGGTCATTCGAGAAATGCAAATTAAAACAGAATTGAGATATCACCTCACTCTAGAAAGAATAGCTGCCATCAAGAAATCAACTGATAACAAATGTTGGTGAGGCTGCAGGGAAAAAGGAACACTGCTCCACTGTTGGTGGGAATGTAGACTGGTGCAACCATTATGGAAATCCATATGGAGAATTCTCAGAAGGCTAGGATTGGAAGCCCCATTCAATCTAGCTATTTCCTCCTAGGTATTTTCCCAGAAGTACTGAAAAGTTCATATCATAGTGATATATGTGCACTCCTTTTCATAGCAGCACTATTTGTAATAGCTAAATCTTGGAAACAACCAATATTCCCATGAACTGCAGAATGGATGAAAAAGACGTGGTATTTCTATTCAATGGAATGTTACTCAGCTATAAAAAGGATGATCTTGAGGCCTTCATAGGCAAATGGAGACAACTTGAGACTATTCTCATTAGTAAAATAAATAAGAATCATATTTATAAATATCACATTGTGTCTCTCTAGTGTAAAAAGTAATAAGAACTATGAGAGTAATAAAACCCAAAATGTGTAATTGCTATTGTAAAAAAGAGAGAAAAAGAAAGTGCTCTAAGGGATATAACTGCATGTATGTTTGAGTGTGAAAAATAGGTGAGCATATTGCTGAATCTTTGTTGGATCTTTGAGCATAACTGTTTGCAGTCTCACTGTTTGACTGTCTACTATGTATCCTTTAATTTTTTAACTTGAACAACTACATCCAAGATGACAATATGTAATTTATCAACTAGTGAATTCTTAGTGTTTTTCTCATTTCTTTCTTTTATAATTCTGTATTTTTGTTATCCTTTCTACTGTTTTGCATTTTTTCCTCTTTAAATAAAATATTTTAAAATGTGTAATTGCTATTGTAAAAAAGAGAGGAAATAGGATGTGCTATAAAAGATATAACTGCATGTATATTTAAGTGTGTAGGATTGATAACCATATTTCTAAGTTCTTGTTGGACTGTTGAACAGATCTGTTTGCAGTCTCACTGCTTGAATGTCCCCTTTGTATGTTTTAATTTTGTATCTTGAACAACTATTTCTAAAAGGGCAATATGTAATTTATCAACTAGTGCTTTCTTATTGTTTATCCTTTTTTTGAAATTTTGTACTATTTCTACCCTTTTTCTATTTTTTTATTTAAATAAAATAATAATAATAATAATAATAATATTCAGCCATAAAAAGGACAGAAAATCTGACACATAAAACATAGAGAAACAAAGAAAAAAATAGAGAAACTTCAAGGACATTGTGGAAAATTAAGTAAGAAAATCACAATAAGATAGATACTTTATAATTCTATTTACATGAATTATGCAATAAAATTTATAGAGACAGAAAATAGAATGGTGATTGTCAGGAGCCAGCGGGAGGGCAAGTGGGAATTGATGTTTAATGAAGACAGAGTTTCAGTTTTGTAAGATGAAGAAATTCTGGACATCTGTTGCACACAATGTAAATACATTTAGCCCTCTTGAAACATATGTGTAAAAGTGGTTCACATAGAAAGTTTTATGTTATGTGTTTTATACCAACCTCATAGTGATTTGTGGGGAGACCTGAATTCAACAGGTTCTGGCATCTCCCACAATGTCTGCACATGTGAAGGCCTGCACATAACATGCATGCCTCTCTTCCATTAGCATGACTTCTGCATCTTCTTCTTTATGATCCTACTAATAAGCTTTGCCTCAGGGTAGACTAAGGAGGCAGAAGACCATGAAACAAGCATTTTCCCTCCCACTTCCTTTCAATTGATATTTAGAAATTTTCCATTCCCTCTAAAGACCAGCACATGGGAATTTGCAGCTGCTTATCTCAGTCCTATCCCCTTATTACTGAGAGCTGCCTTAAAGTCATTCCATGTGGGTTTTTCACTAAGCATGTGGATCAACTGTGTCACCATATGCATATGAAACACTTTCATAATACATACTTAATACCTTAGAGCCAACCTCTAAATATCCTCATAGATATAATCAGTGAAAATGAGGGAATCCGAGGCAAAAATGATCTGCCAGCACAAGACTGATGGGAACATAGTAACTTGGACAGAAAAGAAAACTCAGCTCTAATAAAGTTGCACTTTGTTGACCCTATGTCTTTTCTTTGTTTTTGTATGGTGAGTTCCGGCTTGTCTGACATCTATTAATTTGTCATTGTGTTCATATGCATACGGCAATTAATTGCCTAAATGTTCCAAATATTTCCAGCCTTATTCAGGAGAACATCAATATGACTCTCTGTCCCCTAGTCATTTACATAATAAACTCTAAATAAATATCTTATTACTAAATTCCCCGATGAACAAACATAGCCTGCTAAAAATTGAAAATCCAGGGGCAGATGGAGATGGGAGAGCCCAAATCACCATTATTCTGTCCTCCCAATATCTGCATTTTTTTCTCCTCCAAACATGCCCCACTTCCAAGTCCCCTACCCAGAATGATGCCATCTTTTCAATGAATGCTTACAAGTCTCTTAATCTTTTTTCAACCACTGGTTGTCTGAATAATAGCAGTAGTAGCAATTGTGACAATGATGATGGTGGTAATGATGATGGTGAGCAGGAGGAGGAGAAGGAGAAGGAGAAAAATAACTGCAATTAATAGAGTCAAATATGCATTCTTGTGTCCCACTTTACAGGTCAATAACGTTTTCAAAACCTAATACACAAGCAGTTAAGCCAAAACATAACAGATATTAAGTAAAACTAGACCTGTCTGGCCCATTCTGTTCCTCTATACCACCCTTAAGAACTTACTGTGTTTTCAAAATTGGGAAAATAATATAAAGTACTCCAGGCATTATAATCTACATTCAGCACATGTGTTACTATAAATCAAATGTAGTGTCTATTTTTTTTCCAGTCTTCACATCATTTGTATCCAAGTGAATGATGTCACTCTGACATCCTCATGGAAAGACATACACTGGTTCCAAAGACACAAACATCAGTTAAAACTTTTATGTCAGAATGCCCCCAAAACTCACTTTTAAACTGCACAGGAAAATTTGTGTTCTTACAAAGAGGCACAGCTCATGTCTAAATCCAAAGCATTCATTGCCATGTATGATAACTCAACACTTTCACACATGTGAGCTCTACTGCCTTGAGTTGTTGGTTCAAACATATATCTTGTTCTTAGAGGACAGAGATTTGTCAGCACTGAGGAGATTCAAAGGAACATACAACAGGCTTGGAATTCAATTTAACATTTGTGTTTCTTCATGCTACCCAACATCTACCATCTGGTTTGCCATTTAAAAACTTCATGATGAACGTGCAGCAAGCAATCAAGAAGTTCTTTTCTGGATTAGAAAACACACAAACTTTCCCCTGAAATTTACTCAGAGTGCGATGATCAGTCCCAGAAAGTTAGCCTTCTCCAGTACACTTTCATAGATCCTAGAAGAGGTATCAGTGACAACCAGTTGCTGCTTGCCTTTGATCTGGAGTAGTAACCACAATCCAACTGGCCCCCTGTGAGTAATTCACAGTGAAACAGAAAACAAACTACTTACTTCTCACTGCCACCTTACTTCTGTTAGAAATGTTTACTCTAGTAATAAATAAATTGCTGGTTTGAAGCTCCATGCCTATTCAGATATATGTCAGATATATGTCTATAAGGGGAGAAAGCAAACCTCTTTGCCAGGTGGCCTCTTGGAGATAAATTGGTACTGGCAAACCAACTGCCAGTTGATCATCCTTGCCACCACTTTTAAATACATATTTCAAGTTGTTTCTCCTGCTCCTGCTGATAATATATTCCAGCATATTTATTGCCCAAGAAGTAATCATCTCAACATAAGCTGGATGTACCGAACCATATTGCTAAGTAAGAAATATGTTTCATGGATCAATTACCTTCATGAAAATAGAGCATCACTTGAATTTAGCACTCTCGTTGAGTGTCAAGATTTTTGTGTTTGAGTGTCATGAAGGATATGAAGGGAAATTGTTGTTTTGGAGCTGAGGAAGTTATACCAAACTAACATGCCTGGGTCAAGCAATGAGTCTTTCTGGATATTGGAGTTGCAAAAAAGGAGAAAAGAGTACCTCAAAATGGCCTGAGAAAGGGATGCCCAAACTATGGCTGGTCTTTTGAGCAAATGTGAAATAGAACCAAAAGTCACTGATGCTGTAATTTAATGTCATGTGATAACCACTGAATTAATATTGCCTTTGAAATGCCTGAGAGTAGTGTAACCAGCAAGCAGTGGAGAAAAACAGTTTCAAGATCTTGTTTTCAAGGAAAGCAAAGAGTGAACTGAGCCATTTGTCAGAAGCACTAGTGAAATCTATCATTTACCTTTGAATTTTATTGACAGTTTCAACTTGATTAATGCAGGCAGCACTATTTGGGTCAATTTATGTGGGCTCCTGTGGGTCTTGAACCTTCTACCTCCTTCTTTTCCCTTTCTTTACCAGCCTTCCAGATTTCTCCCCATTCTCTGATAGCCATTTCAAGTAACTCTTACAGAACTCAAGAAGCAGATTTAAGATGGGGCTCTGGGTTAACATAAGGTCCTTGTGATTGTTTTAAACCTGCGTTTAACTTTATAAGGGAACAAATTAAATAAAACTCAGCTGAGATACCCAACTGGGATCTGGTGTGAAAAGTATATAATACACTAAATGTATCTATAATATTCTAATTAATAAATAAAATTCAGATTCCCACATGAACTAGAAATGCTCAATCTTTCTCCCCAGGAAAGGCTGCTTGCTAGGCTGCCTTACTCGAAGTTAAGGGACAATAAAATCTCCATTATTTGTGCCTGTGAGTATGCAAGCCTCTAGCAGCTGTTAGTCATTCTCTACCTCAGTCTGGCTTTTAATATTCCTAAAAGGGGACAATTTTTTTCACAACTTACCTGAGCACACAGCAATGTGCAAATCATTCTAGAAAGTTAGCAGTGTCCATAAATATCACTTGTACTTGTGGCACATTTGCCCCATCCATAGGATCTGTCTGCATCAAGAAATACTGTCATAGAGCTAATGTAGCATTTTAACCTAAATGCATTTGGTTTCCCTTGCCTGTATGCAGAATCAGGAAGCCCTAGGTTACAGGGCTGTATGGCTAGCTGTGGAAGCAGTTACTTCCTCCACTGTCACATTAATTTCCTCCCACAGAAATTCTTGATTATTTGTAAATGTGTCTCTTGGTAGGCCCCAGGAAAAGGCCAACTGATAACGAAGAATTTTCATTTTCTCCAGCTTTCTGCAGAAGGCCAACCACAGAGAAAACGTTACCAATTAGCTAGCGGGGGGGGGGGGTGTTCCAACATAGAATGTTGCTTGCCACCCATGATTCACAGAGCAGGAACACAGTTCCTCTTCAAGGCTGCATTTGCTTCTGTTGGAGTTTACAGAAAGATCAGCTTTGACAGAAAGTAATTTCATATGAACTCATCTGGTGTTACCTGAAATCAGATATGTGTGCTTCCTTCTTTCCTCAAAATGCCATACACTAGCTTAGAAACCTAAGTAGTGTGATGGCTTCTAATGACAATCCCATGCCTTTTGGCACCCCTGAAGTTATGAAAGCTGCATACAGAGCCTTTCATAACATTTGAAGATTTGTTTAGAGAATTCCTTTCCTTTGTATTACAGCAGAGATCCGATCCCTCTTTAAACCAAACACTTCACTAGTTCAACATCCTACACAGATATTGCTGCAAAAATCCTTCAGGGGAGGAAAAAGCTATAAATGTTGGGCTACAGGTAAAGCCTTAGAAGGGCTACTGTACACACACTGTGACTTGATGAAGTTTTTAGTATTATGAAATGAATAAGAGATCCATTCTCACCCTGTAGTAGATTTAGAAGCATTGAATAAACTCGTGTGTATGAGTTCAGCAGTCGATAGGAACTCAATAAAGTGGTGCTTTTTTATCATTGCTCAGAGATTTCTCCATTAGCCTGATGATGTTGGTGATCCTATAGTTCACTGTCAATTCATAAAAGTATTCTGCAAACATTTCTCCCTTTATTTTCACAGAAGCCATTCAACTACTAATTGATGATGAAACATACTGGTCAGAGGAAGCACTCAGTTTGCTTTCTTTATTTCTCCCATTTGTGCTATAGTATCAAATGCCTCATGGGCCAGTAAAAGCTCCTGCTTGTAAATATTACCAGTTTTTTTAATCAATATCATACCTACATCTACTGTTAAGAGAAAATGATGCTGAATGGAGAAGCTGACAGGAAGGAGTATGGGGAGCTCAAGTTAGATCCCTTGGAATAGCCAGGATGGTTATTATTGAATCCGTCATATTGACGTGAATGTCAAAGTCATGAACAACTATTTCCCTTGTTCCTTAGGAAAATATCTTCTTTTAAAGTACCAAAATATCTTTTCCACAGCCTGTGGCAATATAGCTGAAGCCAGATTGCTCTCCACACAGGTACCCAGGACTCTTGTAACTGCCACATCACTCTGGGCTCAAGTTCCAGCTCTGCTCCTTTCCAGCTATATGATCATGAAGCTGTATGATCAGGAGGTCACTGTACCTCTCTAAACTGTTTATCACAGAACTCTGGGAAGATGACAGAACAGTAAGCAGCAGAGTAAACAGCCTCTCTGAGAGAAACAGCCCAGATGCTGGAATATAGCATTCTGGAGAAGACCGGAAGGAAAGAAATGGGTCCCCTTGACCCAGGAAGAAACTAAAATGAGAATCAAAGCCCACAGAAAGAATAAAAAAAGGAAAGAAAAGAAAATCTAGACAGAAGGCAGTAGCCGGAGGCGCCTTCACTGGAGTCTGCCGATGTGCAAGAAGCACCACTGGAATCCAGAGATGCACAGGCACAGTGAAGCAGGTGGCTGGCTAGCCCGAAGGCCTTGGTGGAGGGGAACAGTGGACCAGAGAACTGCACAGGCTGGCAGTGAGTGTGGGGGACTCAGCCCTCCTGTGGGAGTGGCCAACTGGCTAGGCACCATTTTGGAGTCAGGCAGGATAAGCCCAGAATCAGAACTGTAGCCAGCTTCATTCAGCCACTCCAAGTGCAGAGCAGATTGGTGAGAATTGCTTAGACTGAGTCCTGCCCCTGTGCACAATCCAATAACCAAGACCGAGGTTTCCCTAAAGCTATCCTTAGCCAACTTGCCCATGCAGCACACACTAAGGTGGTGAAGACTCCCAGTGGTTGACCAGCTTGGAAGAGAGGGGCCAGCCTGCCCCACCCCTGCTTATACTCCAGTAGTCACCAGTAGATTGGGGAAAGCAGCAAACAGCAGTAATCCCTCGCCAGCATGCTTTGGAGTAATTATAACCAATACAGGAAGTGCCAGGGACCCCACTACCGACTTGTCCGGAAGAAACAGGAACATGACAAGAGGAAGAAACAAAAGGCATTCTCTGGCCTCCAACCCTAGCAGTACTAGTCCAGGAGAGGTAAACATAGAAGAGATCAGGAGTTGCACACCTGTAGTGTCTGAAGTAACAGCAACTGACATAAGGAAACAATTTCATGAAACTATAAAAGAACTTAAAACAGAAATACTACTACAAGTAAAGGAAGATATAAGAAACATAATAAAACAAATGCTAAGCACCTCTAAAGAAGACACAGATGGAAGAATAGAGGAGCATAGAAAAAGGAGTGAAACCTTCAATGAAGAATATAAACTGTTTACCACTTGTGGAATACAGAAAATTGCAGCACCTGCTACATAGTACCATTGTGAAACTCAAAATAAAGATGAGAAGATGGAACATTACAAAGTGTCCTATGATGCATGCAGACTTAAAGCATTTTACAAGTGAAAGTCAGTGTCATCTACAATGTAAAGGTAACTTCACTTCATGTTGTTGCTAAGAAACACTGAAAGATTCCAAAGTTTCCCCAGATATTACAGAGATGCATTTTATTATATGTAATATCTTTTACCAGTAACTATAGCTAGCTGTGTATTCATCCCTTTAAAGATGTATCATTCATGATCGATACCTGTCTATCAGCAAACATATGATTAAATAGCAACTTCATTTCCTTCCATTCATGCTGGGAAAAACAGTTAACCAACTCTTTTGAAACCTAGCTGAGTGTACTCCCCCATCACAGTCCCTGTCCTACTGTTTCAGGTATCATACACCTCTAGTTCTTCATGCAGGCATTGGAACATAGCTCCTATTTCCCATGAGGAAATTGCATTTGCTCCAGCAAATACACCCTGATGTGATCCCTTTATTACATGCAAACAACCAATTGGCAACTACTTGTCAGTTGGTCATTCAAATCATGGAGTCCATCTGACAGCAGAATTCCATTTACGCTTCCAGGGACCCACTATTGTATCCTGGATAGCATTTGCTCAAGTCATGACTGAGAAATTTCATTCCAGCTATTCTCTACAAAAACATTTATGTCTAATTCCAGCATTAATAACTAACAACTCATTGTTATTGGTCACTCATGAGCATACTGTAGATGAAACAAGCATTTCACAGAGGATGGTATTTGTATTATATTCTCATGATGTACTTTGCCACATTTTATCTCATGTTTCTCCTCACAAAACGCAACAAAAAACAGAATAAAGCCAATCAAAACAAAGCTGTGAAAGTGGTACAGAATTTTCTCCTCAAACAGAATAACAGGAAATCAAAAATGGCTACCATAATATGTCTTGCTATCTTCACAATAGTTGTCCATAACCATCAGACAGAAAAACCAAACAAAACAAAACAGAATAAAACCAATCAAAACATAACATTGAATAAAACAAAGCAACACATTGGAAAAAAACAAGACAGTGTGAACAGTACTGCACATTGTTATCTTCAAAACAATTGCTAAGGTTACCAGACACAGAAATAAAACAAAACAGTAAAGCAGAACAAAACTTTGGATTTCAAAAACAAGACAGAAGGGTATTTCCTATAGTTGACACAGTTCACACTGCCATCTTCCAACTAGATGCCCAGACCACCAGACCCAGGCCTGCAAAGTCAACTAAACAATACAAGCATCAGGTTATTCCCTTCCCCTCAGTTGCTATCATCTCACCCTGAGCCCTCAAAATCAGTGGGAGGTGGGAGCAGGTGGGCAGGGAATGCTCTACTGGTTTTGCAGCCCATGCACTGGCTGGATCACAGGAAGGCCTGGTTTCTCTTCTGGCTGAGGCTTTTTCCAATCCACATGGCAGAGCCTGCTTCACTGAAAGGCTTGGTTTCTCTTCTGGTTGAGGCTCTTATCAATCAGAATGGTGGAGCCTACTTAATGGGAAGGTGTAGTTTCTCTTTGGGCTGAGGCTCTTTCCAATCAGCATGGCAGAGCTTGCTTCATGGGAAAGCATGGTTTCTCTTCTATCCTCTCTACTTTCTAAATGATACAGCTGAAACACAGGACATTATGAGCTGCTCTGTTTCAATATTACAGCTGTTTAGTCAGTGCCATAAGCCTGAAACATGGATTTTCTGGCTCCCAGTGCTCATGTTATATTGATGTGCAAACATTTGTATCATATGGCTAAAGAAGAAAGTGACTAATTGTCAATGTAGGTGATGAGAAGCCAAGGAACTATCAAGTTGGCCATGTCCGGACCACCATCTTCATTGGCTCATTAACATTCAGCACTTTCAAGGCAAGTTCTTTGATCTTTTCAGTAAAAACACTGATTGTTCCATGCTTCAGGGAAAAAGAAGCACTCCATGTTAATAGGCATGTTATTTTACATTCATCAAAAAATACTGGCTTTCACCTTGTACCTCCTTCTCCCCAGGCACTCAGCTTCTGCTGGCTCTTGTATAAAATTCACTTGAATAACTCTTACAACATTACTGTGACATTAGCCAGGTCCTCGCCTTTTTTGCTTCCCTGTAGGAACAAGCAGGATCAAAAAGAGCATCTTGCATCATTTATTCACTAACAATCATGGCAAACAACAACAACAAAGGAAAAAAAAATCCCCAAAACAAATAAGACTGCATTTAAACAGATTGAATTTTCTCTACTTTGTCCTGGGCTGCAACTCTTGTGAACCCACATATTTTTTCAGAATGCTATTTTTATTGTTTTTGTGTAGTGATTATGCCTTAAGGACTATGAACTTTTGCACTGAAGAAGATTTCAGATAAAGCATTCATGCTATTAAGCCCCACATATTGCAAGTGATTTTCATACACTCCAGCCCTACTAATTACTGAAAATAATTATGCAAGAGTAAGAGCTTTCTTCCTTGTTATGTTTGCACTGATCATAATAAAAAGTCCTTAGGAAAATTTGAAGTCTAACAACTGCTTTGTTGCAAGTGGAAGAGAACAGTAAATGGGGAGTAGGAGAGCACAGGAGCAGAACCAAGTAGAACTGGAGGGACTTAGATTCACTTGAGAAATTTCTCTCATCACAATTGCAGTCAATTTCATAATGGTTCTTCCCATAATTTAAGAGCAAAGCAAGAACAGCTTTTGTATGTGCCTATAAAATCTTGAGTTCTCCTTGAGCTGGACTAGGTAGATCTTTGGTTAGGTCAGTGAACTTGATTTTCTTACCAGAGATAAACCACTCATATGGTTGTAGTTTCTTATAAGGGATCCCAGAAGTCAGGTGTAACCAGGGAATCCAAGTACATCATGAGAACAGGCAGCCTACTCACCACCCTGGCAATCAGCTGGGGGCCTGCCGGTACACGGGCTAAGAATCAGACATCAATTCACCCCCCGCCCCATTAGCAAGTTGGCACCAGCGGTCTGAGTATCTCTTGGGAGGATGAATGTATGCAGCATGGCAAGTAAGGGGGATTTCCTTCTACCATCTCTTTGAAGGCAAATATTTTTATCACTGTTTTGCTCAGTTTTGATTAACGGTACTGCTCTATTCAATATTCTGTTTTTATAAGTTCAATATTTCCTTCCATTTTGCTCTACCTGATTGAAAGTATAGCTAATGTGAACAGAATAG
Organism: Hydrochoerus hydrochaeris; assembly: GCA_004027455.1. NCBI lineage: Eukaryota > Metazoa > Chordata > Mammalia > Rodentia > Hydrochaeridae > Hydrochoerus > Hydrochoerus hydrochaeris. The sequence goes on along the minus strand of PVLA01007536.1, from coordinate 7,193 downwards.
GATGTACTATTGTGCCTATTGCTCGTGTCCTGGTGACCTGCTGTGAGGTTCTGTGCTAGTTTCACTGCATTGTGGTCACATGGGTTTATTCTTGTCTTGTTCTGCTGTATTTTTCTAGCTTCAAAAAAAAAAGTAGATAACAAAGTAACAAAATACCTCCAAAAAACTCCCAACTCCACCAAAGCTGATCTATGGAGCATGGATAAAGAAAAACTCAAAAACAAAGCAACGTACCAACAATAAATGCTGGAGAGGCTGTGGGAAAAAAAGAACTCTTCTGCACTGTTGGTGGGAATGTAGACTGGTGCAACCACTGTGGAGGTCAATCTGGAGATTCCTCAGGTCCCATTTGACCCAGCTATTCCACTCTTAGGTATATTCCCAGAAGATGTGAAAACATCTTACCACAGTGATATATGCACACCCATGTTTATAGCGGCACAATTTGTAATAGCCAGATCTTGGAAACAACCTAAGTGCCCATCAACTGAGGAATGGATAAAAAAATTTTGGTACTTTTATACAATGGAGTACTACTCAGCTATAAAGAATGATCACATTGAGATATTTATAAATAAATGGATGCAACTTGAATCCATACTCATAAGTGAAATAAATCAAACTCACATGTATAAATACTGTATAGTCTCCCTAGTGTAAGATGGTAAGAGTACAGAAGATTTTATGGAAATCATGGTTCACCATTATACTGCTTTGACGTCTTGTGTTTTCATTCATTGGGTGGAATGGTTTTATTCTGTTTTGTTTGATCTTAATATATGTGATCATATGAATAGTTACTTTGAAAACAAGACAATATGGCAGCCAGTGTTGATTTAATACCATCTTGCTCTGAAGTCCTACCATGCTCTTTTTTTTCTATTACCATTGGTTCTATCCTGTTGTGTCTTATTGGATTTTAATATGTATGATAGTAAAAACAAAATTTTTATGGAAAATGAGATAATATAACAGTCATTGTTCATCTTCAGTTATTTGGTTCAGAATGCCTTGCAATACTTCCATTCTCCTGAGTTGTTTTATTCTACTTTGTTATGTTTGACATTATTGTGTGTAAAGCTAAGCTCAACTATTTCAAAGAAAGAGACATTATGATAGCTACTGTTAATATCCATTTGTCTTGTTGTGAAGTGCTGTGTTGCTTACATTGTTCTGTTCTGATCTGCTTAGATCTGTCCTCTTTTGTTTTATTCTCTTTAAAATAAAAAAATAAATAAAATTAAAAAACAAGGCAATGGAAGGTGATTAAAACGTAAATAACAACAACAAAACAAGTCAGTAAGGTACTGAGCAACCTGAAGCAGGATATAACTAAACATATAATGGACTTAAAAAGTAAAAGGAAGAAAAGAAAGTGCTCTAGAGGATATGGCTGCATGTATGTTTAAGTGTGTAACATTGATAACCATGTTGCTAAGTTGTTACTGGATCATTGAACTTCTTTGCAGTCTCACTGTTTGAATGTTCACTTTGTATACTTTAATTTTGTAACTTGAACAGCTATATCTCAGAACACAATATGTAATGTATCAACTAGTGATTTCTTACTGCTTATTTTTTCTGAAATTTTGTATTGTTTCTACCCCTTTTTCTGTTTTGCTTTTTTTCTCTTTAAATAAAATTTTTAAAAATGCAAAAAAGAATGATGATCTTGTAGTCACCAACTTGTTCAATCCAGCTCATTAGTTATTGCCATCTGTTACCATGAGTTGACACACTAATGATTTGACATCGGAAAGACGTACTTGTACTCAGGGTGAGAGGCAACAATGGGGAAGTGGACTTTAACCTGTGTATGCGTTGTGTTCCAAGACACATGACCAAAACAATGACAATGGAAATGGAGATTTCATGAAAGAATGAACTACATATGACCCTTAGCCACATGAAAATATGAGCAACTCTATTTACTAAGAAAAATATAAGGAAAAATATATCAAGATGAAATTTTTGACTTATAACATTTACCAAAAAATTTCAGACATCTGACATTACATTTCTCAGTGGAAGGCTAAAGGGAAATAAACACACTTGTATTTTGTTGTTACAAAATCATATGACCCCTTATGGAAGAGAATCAGGGAGTATCCACTAAAAATACAAAGGTAGTGTCCCTTTTACCCAGCAATCTCTTTGCTGAGGATTGCTATGTATGTCTATTAACTAGTACACAATTTATAAAATTTAAAATTATACACAGCCCACACATTCAATAACTGAGTACTGGTAGACTAAACAAAGACACAGCTGGTAGAATACTATACAGCTGTAACAGAGAATGTGTACAAGCCCCATGGTGATGCTGAGAGCTCCAGCAGTAATCTCAATAAGACAGTGATGAAAGCAAAGTTCAGAGCAGTGCAGAGAGTATATCATTTCATTGTGTATAGTATGTGACCTTTGGTACAAAAAATGGAGGAAATAATTTAGATTTGCCTTCCTTTGTATAAATAACACTGGAGCTATAAATAAGAAACTAATAAAAAAATATTCTCCTTGGTAAAACAAAAATGATGGTCCACACAAAAGTGACAAAAAATTGAGAACGCTAAAATTGAGAAATCTTTTTTTATTTCACACAAGTGCATTAAATATCCATTACAATATGGTTTGTTGAATTACTCAGATTCATATGGATACAATCATGCCTGTTCATTATCAAGTGCATACAGTATTTGTGAATTGTGCCTGTACTCCAAGTGGTTAGCCAGCAATAACTCTTAAGTTCATCTGTTTACATAAGTATTTACTACTCCTCCAAAGGTACCCTCCTGGTAGCTGGGGATGGTGACATGTATCTGTAATCTTAGTACTCAGGATTCTGAGGCATGAGAATCACTGGAATTTAAAGGCCATGCTGAGCTACACAGTGAGCTCAAGACCAGACTGAATTATAGCAAAACCCTGTCTGAACAAAACAAAATGAAAAACAAAGTCACCCTCTTGAGTACTTACAAATACTTAATTATAAGTTATATTATCACTTATTTTAACTATTAACGTCAATGATATTAATTATATTTAATTATATATCAATATTGTTATTTTATAATTCAATATGCCCATTGTGTATTGCAATGAACATACTATATGCATTCATCAGGCTGCTGCTCTTAACTGGGGCTTATTTGGGGGATAAGGCTTATACTACAAGCAGCCTGAAAAACTATTCTGGGGTGTATTTCCTGTTGGGTCTTATTTTCCAGGAAATACAATACAGCCATAACCTTGAAAGTGTGTAAATACTGAGCAAATTATTGAATGAGTTTTGAGAAATCCACACACTAGGTCAACCCAAACACCTATCAAGATGTAGAACATTTTAAACACTCTCAGAAAGTTTCCTCATCCATTGTTATACATAGTATACACACACACACACACACACACACACACACCACCCTCAAAGGCAACTACTATTCTGAGTAGTTTCATCATGGTCAATTCTAGTATTTCAAGTAAATGGTAAATGGAAACATATAGCATCATTTTTTTCTGGTATGAGAGATTGAACCCAGGGCTTACACAGTGAGCTGAATCCCCAGCAGTTTTTTATTTTTATTTTTTATTTTGAGACACAATATCACTAAATCACCAAGTTGCCCAAGCTGGGCTCAAACTTGTGAACCTCCTGCCTTATCTTCCCAAGTTATAGGGCAGTAGATTCATCATTCTTGGTTTCTAATTGGATGCTATAATAAATAAAGCTGCTATGAGGACTCTCTTACAAGTATTTTGGAGGATATATGTTTCCATTTTATTCCTGTTGGATAAATACCTAGAAGTGAAATTTCTGTACCACAGGGTTAGGAAAATATGAAACAGTCAGATTTTCTTCCAGCATAATTATAACAGTTTACATCCATACCAACAGTGTATGCTAATTTCAATTGTTCTATTAAATCTTGGCCAACATATAACAAGGTTAATGTTTTTGTAATTTTAGCAATTCCAGTGGGTGTGTAGTGATATCTTAAGGATCTTAAGGTTTTTGTTTGTATTTCCTTAATAGTTAATGGTGTTGAGCAATTGTTGATATGTCTATCAGTCATTTATACTACCATCCTTGGAAATAGATACTCAACTAACAAGCACATGATTCATTGGATTGTTTGTCTTCTAATTATTGAGTTGTAAGTGTTCATTTTATATTCTAGAAATGAATATTTTGTATATGTTGTGAATATTTTCTCCTAGTCTGCGGTGTATACATTCATGTTATAAATGGTGTGATTTGCTGAGAAGATACACAGTTTCATGGAATCTAGTTTGCCATATTTTTTTCTCCTATGATTTTTCTTTTTGTGCATCCTAAGAATCTAATAAATTTTTAAGTCCCAGTGACTCAGCTCTTTAACTATTCTTGAATCTGTGCCCCTCTTCTCTTCTCTTTCCATTTTGTAAAAGACAAAATCCAAACCACCATCATCTTCTGCCAGGACCACTTCAAGAGTGCATTAGCGGTCAAAAACAACCAATTGCTGACTCTCTACCCCTGCTGCCTGTCTGTCCCTGTCTTCCCTGGCTTTTAAAAGACAGGACCACACAATTAGTCATGAAAGCTAAAACTGATAAGCCATCTTGAACTTCTCTCTCTCTCTCTCTCTCTCTCTCTCTCTCTCTCTCTCTCTCTCTCTCTGCTTTATTCTCTGACCCTAGACCACCACTATGGTCTCTTGCTTTTACTTCCTACCCATCTCTCAAATGAATATATTTTCTCCATATCTCCCAAATGTACATACCTTTCTCTGTATTCTCCTCCATAGCCTTAGCCCAGAACACCCTGATTAAAGCAGCAATTTGTAACTGATCTGTCTGTTCCATTTGTGCTCCTCCAATCCATTCTCCATCAAGAAGTCAGAGCGACTTGTCTAGGTAACCACTGCCACATAACAAACACCTTAAGATACTTAAAATGGTAAAAATAGCTAGCTTTTGTTGTGCCCATAGTGGGTCATGGATTTGGAAAAAGCATGCCAGGGAAGGTATTTCTCTGCTTCTTTGATATCTGAAAAACTAAGAGACTTGACCTAGTGATGACTGGAATAATCTGGAGACCTCTTCACTATTATACCTGACACCTGTCCTGATTTAAAAGCTGGGTTCAGGAGAGAAGTCAAGATGGCTGATCAGTGAACAACAAAATACAAAGCCTCCCAGGAGAAACAACTCATTTGCCTGAATAAAACATCCTGGAGAGACCCAGACAGAGGGAGATGGATCCTCTTGACACAGGAAGAAATGAAAACGTAAAAAACCTTGTCAAATACATCAGGACTACATCTGAAACAGCTAAAAATTAAGGGACACAGCATTTTCACGGTGACCCACTAAGTTTGTGCTGGCCTGAATTTGCACCAGCTTGAACCTGCACCAGTGGCAGAGCCGCCCAAAATCTTTCCAGCCACCACTCACAGGAACCACAGCAGTGCAGAAGTTGGGGGTTGGTGAGCCCAACAGAGAGCAGAGCCAGTGAAGGGACCTTCATTAATCCATGGTCAGGGCTGGGAATGAGACACCCCCACAGGAAGGGTGCGAACAAATGGGTGACATGCTGGAATCTGGCAAGCGGAGCCTGAACTGGGTGTGACAGTGACTTCAGTTGGTTGCTCCCTCCCAAGAGCAGATTTGTAGGGTTTGCTTGGGCTGGGCTACACCCCTGGCTGGGACCCAATGAGCCATCCCAAGTCGATTCCTTGCACCTAGGAAGCACTAACCAGGTGAAAGCAACTGAAGTTTAGCTGGCCAGATGGGGAGGGGCAGGCATACACAGCCACTGCTTACACCTCCATGACAAGAGCAGGCAGGGGAGGGCAGAGGTCCCTTGCCAACATGCTTTGGAGGAAACGTGGCCAACAGGGAAGGGAGCTGGGACCTGCATTGTAGCCTGTGTGGTGGAAACCAGGACCATGATAGGAGAGAGAGGCAAGAGGAGGTACCCAGCCCAGAACCCTGAGAGCACTGATCCAGGAGAGGGAAAATAAGGGACACTGAGGGTGGCAAACATGCAACATCAGACATGGCTTCAATGGACATTAAAAGATATCTTCGGGACCTTGTAGATGAGCTCACAACTGAAATATTAAATCAGATAAAGCAAGATATGAGTAGAGTAATAAAAGAAATGCTCTCAGAAAGCATCTCTCAGGAAGATACAGATAGAAGAAGGGAGGAACACAAAAAAAGGATAGAAACATTCGATAAAGAATATAAAGAAAATATAGAATACATGAAACAGATTCAAAGAGACTACCGGGAAATTAAAAACTCTATTGAAAGCTGGCAAAATGCCTTAAAAGAAACTAAGGATAGACTATCAAAACTTCAAGACAAGTTTGCAATTTGTGATTATGAAAGGAAAGATCTCTTAAAAATAACAAGGAAACAATACAAAGGCTAGAAGATGACAAGAGAATCTACAATTTAAGAATAAGAAATGTGAAAAAAGAAGCAGGAATACATACAGGCAAATTACAAAGGCTATTCATGGAAATAGTTAAGGAAAACTTCCCAAGCATGGGAAAAGAAAATGACATTCGGTTATGTGAGTCATACAGAACTCCAGCCACCTACAACTAAAACAGATCTACATTCAGACATATAATAATCAAGATAACAAAAATTCAATATAAAAACAAATATTAAAAGCCATCAGACAAAAGAAACAGATTACCTATAAAGGTAAGCCCATCAGAATCATGGCTGACTTCTCAACACAGAACATCAGATCAAGAAGAGCTTGGAGTGAAGTATTCAAGCCCTGAAAGAAAATAACCTCCAGGCCAGATTGATGTACCCTGCAAAACTATCACTAGAAATTAATGGAGAAACAAGATGCTTCCATGACAAAGAGGAAATGGGGCAGTTTGTGACCACCAATCCAACCCTACAGAGAATACTGAAAGACATTATAGAGAGAGAGAAAAAAATACCAGGATTTTAGGAACAGAAGCAGAAAGGCCTCAATGAGTGGGACAGGGAGTAGAATGAAGGAGAAAACTAGACAAACAAAGGCACAAAAATACCATAGCAGAAATGAGGCAGAGAAGGATAACTAGAATCTCTAACATAGATGGCCTTGATACACTATATTATTAATAGTGTACCAGGATTTAAAACCCACATTACTCACACCACTCTGCTTAGATGGATTATATTCTGTTCCAGTCATT